>CM023449.1:102555916-102583416 GCA_013339765.2 Haemaphysalis longicornis
AAATATAAATACCCAGAAAGTGAAGGAGAACAGGGGCCCAGATAGCCGAATTGGAAGGCATTCAAGATCTAATTGAAAGGCATGGGTTAGGTCCCAACTCTGGGGGCGTGTTTTTCTTTCTTTCTTACGAATTATAATTTAAAAAATGTAACGTAAGAAACGGTAAAAAAAATATACTAACCATTCTCCTATGCATTCTTTGACGTTGTAGAATGCCGGAACTTCTTTCTGTATTTTCTAACGAGCCCCTCATTTCCAAACCCTAATATCTGGGAAAGCTTAGCGAGGGCGTCGGTTCTGGCAGCCTTGATGACAAGGTAGCATAAGAGGGTTTCCCGCCAGTTACCCGCTTATGACAGGCAGTAGACGTTCGCGTCACGACCCGGGGGTTGAAAAGAAGGTCCCCTTCTCCCTGTGCAGTCTGAGTGGCACTGGCTACCACCCTCAAGCGTCAGATACAGTTGTAGTAAATATAAATACCCCAGAAAGTGACTAACACAGTCGTCCAGATAGCCGAATTGGTAAGGCATTCGAGATCTCATTGAAAGGCGTGGGTTTGGTCCCCACTCTGGGCGCGTGCTTTTCTATCTTTCTTTCTCACATATTTAATATTAAAAAATCATTTAATGTCACTAATGGTAAAAAAAGTAGTCTAACCATTCCCCTATGCCTTCTTTGGCGTTGTAGACTGCCGGAAATTCTTTCTGTATTTTCTAACGAGCCACTCATTTACAAACCTATTATCCTGCGAAAGCATAGCGAGGGCCTCTGTTCTGGCATGCCTGATGACAAGGTAGCATAGTAGGGTTTCCCGCCAGCTACCCACTTATGACAGGCAGGAGACGTTCGCGTCACGCCCCGGGGGTCGAAAAGAAGGTCCCCTTCTCCCCGTACAGTCTGAGTGGCGCTGGCTACCACCCTCAAGCGTCAGATACAGTTGTAGTAAATATAATTACCACAGACAGTGAAGGAGAACACAGTTGCCTAGATAGCCGAATTGGTAAGGCATTCGAGATCTAATCGAAAGGCTGTGGGTGTCGGCCCCCACTCTGGGGGCAGGTTTTCTTTCTTTCTTTCTCACATAATGATTAATAAAAATATTGTAATGTCACGAACGGTAAAAAAAGTAGTTTAACCATTCCCCTATGCCTTCTGTAGCGTTGTAGGCTGCCAGAAATTCTTTCTGTATTTTCTAACAAGCCCCTCATTTCCAAACCCTATTATCCTGCGAAAGCTTAGCGAGGGCCTCGGTTCTGGCAGCCTTGATGCCAAGGTAGCATAAGAGGGTTTCCCGCCAGTTACCCGCTTATGACAGGCAGTAGACGTTCGCGTCCCACCCCAGGCTTTGAAAAGAAGGTCCCCTTCTCCCCGTGCAGTCTGAGTGGCGCTGGCTACCACCCTCAAGCGTCAGATACAGTTGTAGTAAATATAAATACCCCAGAAAGTGAAAGAGAACACGGTCGCCAGATAGCCGAATTGGTAAAGCATTCGAGATGTAATCGAAAGGCGTGGGTTCGGTCCCCACTCTTGGGGCATGTTTCCTTTTCTTTCTTTCACACGTAATTATAATAAAAAATGTAACGTCTATAACGGTATAAAAAGTAGTCTAGCCATTCCCCTATGCCTTCTTTGGCGTTGTAGACTGCTGGAATTTCTTTCTGTATTTTCTAACGAGCCCCTTATTTCCAAACCCTATTTTTCTGCGAAAGCTTAGCGAGGGCCTCGGTTCTGGCAGCCTTGATGCCAAGGTAGCATAAGAGGGTTTCCCGCCAGTTACCCGCTTATGACAGGCAGGAGACGTTCGCGTCACGCCCCGGGGTTGAAAAGAAGGTCCTCTTCTCCCCGTGCAGTCTTAGTGGCGCTGGCTACCACCCTCAAGCGTCAGATACAGTTGTAGTAAATATAAATACCCCAGAAAGTGAAAGAGAACACAGTCGCCCAGATAGCCGAATTGGTAAGGCATTCGAGATCTAATCGAAAGGCGTGGGTTCGGTCCCCACTCTGGGCGCGTGTTTTTCTTTCTTCTTTCTCACGTATTAATATTAAAAATAATGTAACGTCACTAACGGTAAAAAAGTAGTCTAACCATTCCCCTATGCCTTCTTTGGCGTTGTAGACTGCCGGAATTTCTTTCTGTATTTTCTAACGAGCCCCTCATTTCCAAACCCTATTATCCAGCGAAAGCTTAGCGAGGGCCTCGGTTCTGGCAGCCTTGATGCCAAGGTAGCATAAGAGGGTTTCCCGCCAGTTACCCGCTTATGACAGGCAGTAGACGTTCGCGTCACGCCCCGGGGTTGAAAAGAAGGTCCCCTTCTCCCCGTGCAGTCTGAGTGGCGCTGGCTACCACCCTCAAGCGTCAGATACAGTTGTAGTAAATATAAATACCCCAGAAAGTGAAAGAGAACCCGGTCGCACAGATAGCCAAATTGATAAGGCATTCGAGATTTAATCGAAAGGCGTAAGTTCGGTCCCCACTCTGGTGCGTTTTTTTCTTTCTTTCTCACATAAAAAAATAAAAAAAAGAATGTCATGTCACTAACGGTAAAAAAAGTAATATAAACATTCTCCTATGCCTTTTTTGGCGTTGTAGACTGCCGGAATTTCTTTCTGTATTTTCTAACGAGCCCTCATTTCCAAACACTATTATCCTGCAAAAGCTTAGCGAGGGCCTCGGTTCTGGCAGCCTTGATGCCAAGGTAGCATAAGAGGGTTTCCCGCCAGTTACCCGCTTATGACAGGCAGTAGACGTTCGCGTCACGCCCCGGGGGTTGAAAAGAAGGTCCCCTTCTATCCCGTGCAGTCTGAGTGGCACTGGCTACCGCCCTCAAGCGTCAGATACAGTTGTAGTAAATATAATTACCCTAGAAAGTGAAGGAGAACACAGTCGCCCAGATAGCCGAATTGGTAAGGCAATTTGAGATCTAATCGAAAGATGTGGGTTGGTCCTCACCTGGGCGCGTGTTTCTTTTCTTTCTCACGTAATTAATAATAAAAAAATGTAACGTCACTAACGGTAAAAAAGTAGTCTAACCATTCCCCTATGCCTTCTTTGGCGTTGTACACTGCCGAAATTTCTGTATTTTCTAACGAACCCCTCATTTCCCAACCCTAATATCCTGCGAAAGCTTACCGAGGCCTCGGTTTTGGAAGCCTTCATGCCCAAAGGGAAACATAAGAGGGTTTCCCGCCAGTTTCCCATTGATGACAGGCAACATACGTTCGCGTCACTCTTCGGTGGTTGAAAAGGAGGTCCCCTTCTCCCCGTGCAGCCTGAGTGGCTCTGGCTACCACCCTCAAGCGTCAGATACAGTTGTAGTAAATATAAATACCCCAGAAAGTGAAGGAGAACACAGTCGACCAGATAGCCGAATTGGAAGGCATTCAAGATGTAATAGAAAGGCGCGGGGTCGGTCCTTACTCTGGGCGCGTGTTTTTCTTTCTTTCTTTCTCAAGTAATTAAAATGAAAAATAGTGTAATGTCACTAACGGTAAAAAAAGTCTAACCATTCCCCTATTCCTTCTGTGCCGTTGTAGACTGCCGGAATTTCTTTCTGTATTTTTAACGAGCCACTCATTTCCAAAACCTATTATCCCGTGAAAGCTTAGCGAGGGCCTCGGTTCTGCAGCCTTGATGCCAAGGTAGCATAAGAGGGTTTCCCGCCAGTTACCCGCTTACGACAGGCAGTAGACGTTCGCGTCATGCCCCGGGGGTTGTAAATAAGGACCCCTTCTCCCCGTCAGTCTCAGTGGCGCTGGCTACCAGCCTCAAGCGTAAGCTACAGTTGGAGTAAATATAAATACACCAGAAAGTGAAGGAGAACATGGTAGGCCAGATAGCTGAATTGGTAAGGCATTCGAGATCTGATCCAAAGGTGTGGGTTCGGTCCCCCTTCTGGGCGCGTGTTTTTCTTTCTTTCTCATGTAATTATAATTAAAAAATTTGACTTCACTAACAGTGAAAAAAGTAGTCTAACCATTCCCCTATGCCTTCTTTGACGTTGTAGACTGCCGGAATTTCTTTCTGTATTTTTAACGAGCCCCTCATTTCCAAACCTTATTATCCTGCGAAAGCTTAGCGAGGGCCTCGGTTCTGGCAGCCTTGATGCCAAGTTTGCATAACCAGGTTTCCCGCCCGTTAGCCGCTTATGACAGGCAATAAAAGTTCGCGTAACACACAGGGGGTTGAAAAGAAGGTCCCTTTCTCCCCGTGCAGTCTGAGTGGCTCTGGCTACCACCCTCAAGCTTCAGATACAGTTGTTGTAACTATAAATACCCCAGAAAGTGAAGGAGAACACAGTCGCCCAGATAGCCGAATTGGAAAGGCAATGGAGATCTAATCGAAAGATGTGGGTTTGGTCCTCACCCTGGGCGCGTGTTTTTTTTCTTTCTCACGTAATTAATACTAAAAACATTGTAACGTCACTAACGGTAAAAAAAGTAGTCTAACCATTCTACTATGCCTTCTTTGGCGTTGTAGACTGCCCGAATTTCTGTCTGTATTTTCTAACAAACCCCTCATTTCCAAACCCTAATATCCTGCGAAAGCTTACCGAGGGCCTAGGTTTTCGCAGCCTTGATGCATAGGAAGCATAAGAGGGTTTCCTGCCAGTTACCCATTCATGACAGGCAATAGACGTTCGCGTCACGCCCCGGTGGTTGAAAAGAAGGTCCCCTTCTCCCCGTGCAGCCTGAGTGGCAGTGGCTACCACCCTCAAGTGTCAGGTACAGTTGTAGTGTGTATAAATACCCCAGAAAGTGAAGGAGAACACAGTCGCCCAGATAGCCGAAATTGGTAAGGCATTCAAGATTTAATCGAAAGGACGTCGGTCGGTCCCCACCTCGGGCGCGTGTTTTCTTTCTTTCCTTCTCATAGTATAATAAAAACATAATGTACATGCACTACGGTAAAAAATAAGCTAATCCATTTCCCCTATACTTTCTTGGCCGTTGTAGACTGCCAGGCAATTTCTTCTAGATATTTCCTAACGAGCCGCTCATTTCCAAACCCTATTCTCCCGTGCGAAATGCTTAGCTGAGGCCTGGGTTCTGCAGCCTTGATGCCAAGGTAGCATAAGAGGGTTTCCCGCCGGTTACACAGCTTATGACAGGCGCTAGAACGTTCAGCGTTCACTGCCCCGGGGGTTGTAAAAAGAAGGTCCCCGTCTTCCCCATGCGTAGTCTCGATTGGCGCTGGCTACCACCCTCAAAGCTGTTAGATACAGTTGTAGTAACTATAAATACCCCATAAAGTGAAGGAGGACACAGTCGCCCAGATAGCCGAATTGGTAAGGCATTCGAGATGTAATCGAAAGGCGTGGGTTCGGTCCCCACTCTAGGCACGTGTTTTTCTTTCTTTTTTTCTAACGTAATTTATAATAACAAAAATAATGTAACGGCACTAAAGGTGAAAAAAGTAGTCTAACCATTCCCCTATGCCTTCTTTGAGGTTGTAGACTGCCGGAATTAATTTCTGTATTTTCTAACGAGCCCCTCATTTTCCAAACCTTATTATCCTGCGAAAGCTTAGCGAGGCCCTCGGTTCTGGCAGGCTTGATGCCAAGGTAGCATACCAGGGTTTCCCGCCAGTTACCTGCTTATGACAGGCAATAAACGTTCGCGTAACGCCCTGGGGGTCGAAAGGAGGTCCCCTTCTCCCCGTGCAGTCTGAGTGGCGCTGGCTACCACCCGCAATTTTCAGATACAGTCGTAGTAAATATAAATACCCCAGAAAGTGAAAAACACAGTCGCCCTGATAGCCGAATTGGTAAGGCATTCGAGATCTAATCGAGAGGAGTAGGTTCACTCCCCACTCTTGGCGTATGTTTTTCTTTCTTTATTTCTAACGTTATTATAATAAAAAATATTGTAACGGCACTAACGGTGAAAAAAAGTAGTCTAGCCATTCCCCTATGCCTTTTTTGACGTTGTAGGCTGCCGGAATTTCTTTCTGTATTTTCTAACAAGCCCCTCATTTCCAAACCTTATTATCCTGGGAAGACTTAGCGTGGGCGTTGGTTCTGGCAGCCTTGATGCCAAGGTAGCATAACAGGATTTCCCGCCAGTTACCCGCTCACGACCGGCAGTAGACGTTCGCGTCATGCCCCGGGGGTTGTAAAGAAGGTCCCCTTCTCCCCATGCAGTCTCAGTGGCGCTGGCTACCACCCTCAAGTGTCAGATACAGTCGTAGTAAATATAAATACCCCAGAATGTGAAGAACACAGTCGCTATGATAGCCGAATTGGTAAGGCATTCGAGATGTATTCGAAAGGCGTTGGTTCGGGCCCCACTTTGGGCGCATGTTTTTCTTTATTTCTAACGTAATTAATATTAAAAAAAATATTTTAACAGCACTAACGGTGAAAAAAGTAGTCTAACCATTCCCCTATGCCTTCTTTGGCGTTGTAGACTGCCGGAATTTCTTTCTGTATTTTTAACGAGCCGCTCATTTCCAAAACCTATTATCCCGTGAAAGCTTAGCGAGGGCCTCGGTTCTGCAGCCTTGATGCCAAGGTAGCATAAGAGGGTTTCCGCCAGTTACCCGCTCACGACAGGCAGTAGACGTTCGCGTCATGCCCCGGGGGTTGTAAAGAAGGTCCCCTTCTCCCCATGCAGTCTCAGTGGCGCTGGCTACCACCCTCAAGTGTCAGATACAGTTGTAGTAAATTTAAATACCCTACAAAGTGAAGGAGAACACAGTCGCCCAGATAGCCGAATTGGTAAGGCATTCAAGATGTAATCGAAAGGCGTGGGTTCGGTCCCCACTCTAGGCACGTGTTTTTCTTTCTTTTTTTATACATATAAATATATATATAAATATATATATATATAATATATATATATATATATATATATATATATATATATATATATAGATATTGTAGAACAGAGACGTACGGGACGAGGGCAATCATATCTCATTCGGCACTATAAAACATTGTTAAAACGCCAAACAGCACTGGCAATAAGAACTGCAACTTTGATTATATATATATATATATATATATATATATATATATATATATATATATAGTATAAGTTAAGAGTCGGATACACAGCAAGAAAAATAACAAAGTGACTTGCCTTCATCAGAGTTAAGTTACATGATTTTGCTGTCGCAAACATTTCGAACGCATTTCTTATATAGGTTTGCAGTAAACTGAGAAGGAGCGGAAATAGTTTCGGAAATGGAGAGTGTGCATACAGTCGGGCTACACCTATGTTACAACAACAAACAAAAAAAAGGGTGCGGCGGAGCGAGAGAGAGGAAAAGGGGTCGTGTTAACACAGCAGCGTTCAAGGTTGCACCATGACAGGTCAACGTATGCCGTGCGGGCTGGAAGTTCAGACAATGCGGAAAACTGGACAACCGCGGTTTCAAAAGAAAGGGAAGAGTATACAGTAAGGTATTCAGTGGCTGGGGAGACTGGTTGGAGCGGAAGCGAAGATGGGTGTGCCCCCCGCGGATGAAGAGAATAGATAGGGCGCACAAAAGAGCATTTCACAGAAGCTAGCAACTGAACAGGAAATAGGTAGGGTCACAAAAGGTTAAACATGAATAGATCACAAAGAGTTAAACATTCTTAAGTGGTGGTGGGAACGAGGCCTCCTTCCCCTGGACAAATGGCATTGTTGAGCCGCATTAGGCTAATAAAGCTGCTGTATTAGAGAGTTTCTGCGAATTCTGATGGGAAAGTGGAGGGTAGGAATAATGAACATAGTTATAAAAATTATGAAGCCGCCATTTTTAATCGAGGGATAAGCACGTTAGTTTTCCGTAACTATCATTATTCCAAGTGTGGCTGACCCAAACTTATAAATGAGATAATATTCCCGAACCTCGCGGTCGTGGCGCGTTTTGAAGGCGGATTCTAAAATCGTTGCTTTAAGATGTTCAAATGCATGCCCGGGACTGTTCACATGTCTTGACAGGGGCAAATAAGGGCAGCTTTTTGCATAAGAGCGGTGATTATTGAACCGTATTCGGAAGGGCGTTTCAGTTTGGCTGATATATTGTTGCCTACAAACAGTGCACTCTAGAAGATATACGACATTAGCGGAGTCACAGTTAAAGTTACCTTTTATATTTACGTAGTAGTCTGAAGCCGTGCTGTTGGCGCGCTGTGTAGTGATCATGTGTGGGCATACTTTACATCGGGGTTTATTGCAGGGCATGCAGCCAGTAGTTGCCGGTCGGTTGATACGAGAGTTAGTAAGAAAGTCACCTAAATTCTTATTACGCCGGTAGACAACGGGTGGTGTTTCGGGGAATACGCTTTTTAAGCGGTCACTTTGCATTAGGATATTGTGATGATTTTTTAGCACGGTTGACTTTCTGGAAGCGGAGGATGAGTGGATTAAAACTAAGTTAGTTTGCGGGTCCCCGTTCGGGCCTTTTTTCTTACAGATTTTGTTACGGTGTAATTGGTTGGCTCGCACAATAGCGTCGTCGATAAGTTTTTCCGGGTATTTTTTATTCAGGAGGGCGGTCTTGAGTTCTCGACAGTTTGAGTCAAAGTCGGCTTGGTTTGAGCAAATTCTCCTAAATCGGTGGGCTTGGCTGTAAGGTATTTCTGTCATGCAGTGTCTGACATGGCTACTTCGGAAGTGCAAATACTGCCGCGTGTCTGTCGGTTTTCTATACAGTTTAGTTTGAAGGCGACCTTGGAAGGTAGTAACGGTGACGTCCAGAAAGTTTACACTGTGTTCCGAATAGGAATGAGCAAGGGAAATACTAGGGTGGGCTAAGTTAAATGTCTCAATGAAGGTGAGGAGCTCCGCCTCACCGTGTTGCCAGATCATGAATATGTCATCAATATACCTTTTATAGTACATTGGCTTTAAATTTTGGGTGTCCAGAAAGTTTGATTCGAGGTGAGCCATAAAGATATTAGCGTAGTAAGGTCCGATTCGAGTTCCGATTGACGTTCCGCTGACTTGCACGTAATGACCTCCGTCGAACTCAAAATTGTTAAGTTCAAGAATAAGCCTAAGGAATGTTTGGAGAGCAGAAGAATCGATAGGTTTGTCACACGATGACTGCTCATACGCAAAGGATACAGCGGCGATGACATCTTCATGGGGGATGTTAGTATACAGTGACGCAACATCAAGGGTGACTAGAAGGCAGTTATCAGGAATTTCAATTTTTGAGATGTCTGAGAGAAAGTCATTGGTATCCTTAATGAAGGAGGGAAAGCTGGACAGAATGTCGCAACTGACATTATCCACATAGCGCGAGAGGTTTTCGGTTACAGTGCCAATGCCAGAAACCATAGGGCGCCCTGGGTTGTTTACCTTGTGAATCTTTGGGAGAAGGTAGAATTTACAGGCTACTAGGCTTAAGGGGATCAGGGAATGAGCCGTGGTTTCATTTATTGTTTTATTTTTAACAAGCTCAGCAAGTTTATCTTTGACAATTTGCTTATAATCTTGAGTGGGATCATTGGGTAGTGCTTTATAGAACGTCGATACTGATAGTTGCTTATTGACCTCGTTAACATAGTCGGTTTTGTCAAGGATTACGACTGCGCCTCCCTTGTCGGCAGGTTTAATAATTATGTCGGGACAGCTTGCGAGTTCCTCTAGGGCTTTCTTTTCGTTGGTAGTCATGATGTGGTGAAAAGAAATTTGTGTTTGGTATGCTTTTCGCACATCGCGTTGGACAGCTTTGATGTACATGTCGAGGCAACTATCACGCTGTGTGGGAGGGGTCCAGTGCTTATAGCTAGGTAGGGTTCTGCGGGCTTCTTCCGTCGCGGGTTGATCGTAGAAGTATTCTCGTAGCCTCATGTTTCTGTCGAAGTTATCTAAGTCCTTAAAAAGTTGAAATTCATCAAAACCACCAGTAGCCGGGCAAAAGTTTAGGCCCTTTGACAAGACGTTCTACTGAGCTGGGGAGAGGGTTATACTTGAAAGCTTCATTACATTCCCGGTAAGGTTTTCTTTTGTGACGGCAGGCGAGGGAAAAATTATTAGTACAGGGGTTTAACTGAACTGTTTGGGGTGCAGTAGTCGAAGCATTTATTACAGTCGTAGTGACATTATCGGTCGTATTGTCAGAGTGGGGGCAGTTACTAGTGCCGGAGCTTGTTAGGTTCTTACGCATGTGGCCAGTGTTAGAAATCTTATCTCGGTTAAACTTTCGGTCTTTTGTTCGGGATATGGTGGAAGCCGTCTTATATTCGTAGTTGCTTAAAAGGTTCAACTCTCTTTTGCTTAGTTCCTGACTAAGTAGTTCCTCTTTCTTTCGGAGAGAATGGGCCGTAGTTTCGAAGTAATTGAGGATTATTTCAGTTATTTGTAAAGACGCTTTATCGAGTACCTGTTTCCACTTATTCATGTTGGACGGGGAGAGTTCGGTAGTAGCAGGTTTTATTCTAATCCTTAGACCCCTGGGAGCGACCGCGGCAGGCATGTACTGTGCAAGAGCGGAAACGTGCAATTCGGAACGTATGCGCTTTTCGGTGATTTTTCTTAGCTTTAAAAACTGTCTTGAAACGGGGAAGGAGGCCGCGTTACCTGTTTTTTTGTGTTGTAATCAGTTGCTGCTATGCTAATTCTTTCGAAGGTTGTAAGGGAATGTGGCACGGAGGGCTGGATTTTGGACCCCGGAAGGTCCGGCAGACGCGCTGCTGTTGGTTTTTGTGGGCTCGGCAGTCGCTGAAGATGCGGAGCTTGGGGGTGGCATGCTGTTGGTGCGGCGCTGGTCAGGGAGCTTCGTAGTGTCACCGCGAGCGTTCCCTCGGGGCGTTGTGGCCGCTGCAGGTTTGCCAGTAGGGGTTGGCATGTCGCTGGTGCGACACTCGTCCGTGGGCTTCGGGGTTGGGGCGCTGGCGCTCGCCCGGGGCGCCGTGGTTGCGGTGGATCTGGGAGGCGGTGGGCGGTGGGCTGCTGGCACGACACTGCTCCGGGGTCCTTACACTGGGTATAATTGGAGGCAGTGTAGGAAAGTCACTGTCATTTGGCAGTGTTCGCCGCGCTGCCACTGGCAGCAGTGGCAGCGCGGCAGCAGTGGCAGCGCGGCGAACACTGCCCTGAAAATCCCATTCTTTGCACTGCAGGTTAGTGCTTGACAACCTTGTCAGAAAACCTGGATTAATACCTTATTTCTTTAACGCTGTTACTGCTGCCAGGTGTTTTTTTTAGTTGTGTTCCTGTTGATCTTTTGAGATGAGTAAGGAAGTAGTGAGACTCATACTTGAGCTGAAAGATGAACTGAAGGCAGGGATGGCGCTCCTAAAGGATTCCCTGGAACAAAACTTTGACCTTGACGAAAGAAGCCTTCACACCGAAATAGACGAAATCAAAAACAGCATGGATCTCATGATGACCGGAATGGCCGTCTCAAAAGCACAACCAGGGAAAACAAAGCTTTGAAAAAAGAAAACGAAGAACTTCGGAGCAGGGTTCACGCGTTGGAACAGACTTCACTACAAGCCAGGGTGAGCTCTTGAAATCTGAGCAATACACGAGGAACAAAAATGTGGAAATCAAAGGCATCCCGCAGGAACCTGCGGAGAACCTTTCTGATATACTTAAAAAACTAGGAGAGGCCGTTGGCGAAGCCCTGTTACCTGGGGATGTGGACGTGTGCCTCAGAGTACGGACGAAAGATGATACTAAAACGAATATTATTGTACAGTTTCAAAGCCGGGAAAAACGAGACCAGTTTCTTTAAAAAGCCCGTAAGATGAGGCTGAAGAATGATTTACTCGGTTCCGAGTGCGATGCCCGATCTACATAAATGAGCATCTTTGCCCTTCAATGAAACGGCTTCTTGGAATTTCTGATGCACGCATGCGCGAACATGCATGGAAGTTTGTCTGGGTCAAGAACGGCGTCATTTTCGCCCGACGAACCGAGAAATCGCAGATAATACGCATCAACTGCGAAAGTGATTTTGACAAAATTTGCCCTGTGCACACGACGTAATGCCCTCTAAAGAGATACATGCGCAACGTCGCGTTGATCATCTGTCATGGCTAGTGATTACGTTCTTCCACAGGACATCGGCAAAGTGTGAGGTGAGAAAAATATTGAACCATGGTTGAAACTTCTCCACTTGAATTCCCGATCTGTACAACCAAAGCGAGACGAAATTTCTGCTCTGCTTTTTTCCTTCAAGTTTAAATTTGATGTGGTTATGTTCACAAAAACATGTTACAACAATGATTCCGAATTTTATGTACCAAAATGGTTTACACATTTCTACTTGAACCGCACATACAGTAGAGGAGGTGGTGTCTGTATCCTGACGGCCTTCACCGGCTGTGAAAGGATGGAACCTTTCAGCAAAATAACTGATGATTATGAAGTACTGTGTATTAAGCAACGCGAAAAAGTGTTTGCAGTCGTTTATCGACCCCCTGCAGGACGTATGCGTGCATTTTTGGATTTCCTTGACGCTATTCTGTCGTACGCCAATGAAATGGGATATACTCTAGTTCTTGGTACGTATTTTCACATAGATATTTTAAGCCAATCAATGCCTACAGCAGATTTTTTAGGAATACTTGAACACAATGGGTTTCACAATGTAATTACTTTACCAACGCGTGTCACTGCTACAACGTCATCATTACTTGACATGTTTATAATGAACATCCCAAATAGCCATAGCATTTCTGGTGTTTTAAGCTGCGATATCAGCGATCACATGCCGATATTTGCTTTTATAAACAGACGCTCCCACCTCCAGCCTTACAAGCCTTGTGAAACTACATACCGCCTTATATGTGAAGGCACACTACAGACTTTTAGAGAAAAGATACAGGCCGTAGACTGCTCAAGCGTTTTAGCTCATCATGAAGCTGACACCTCATATGAAGAATTTTTGAAAATGTTTAAAATGCAACACTTTGAGTCATTTCCAATAAAACACTTTAAACCAAGCAATAAATCGCGGAAACCGTGGATTACGAAAGGTATCCTTAGGCACATACAGAAAAAGAACAAACTTTATCAATTATTTCTTTGTACTCGGGATCAAAGCGATTGGAAACGGTACAAGGCTTTCAGAAATAATCTAAACAAAGAGATAGATCAAGCAAAAAAAGATTATCTCTTTCGCGTATTTAATGCAGACTGTCTTAGCAAAAGGGAAGCATTGTGGAAAAAATTAAACGACGTTTTAAACTGGAACACAAATCCTACTGAAGTGCAAACTGCTATTGTTGATGGCAAAGTATTAAAAGCCAAAGAACTAGCCGATCGAATGAACGATTACTTTACAGAGCTGACGGGAGGCGCCAACAAAAGCGGATGCACTGACGTAGCCAACAGCATATCGAGCAATGCGCACACGTTGTTCTTAACGGCAACCGATGTATCGGAGGTTATCGCAATCTTCCGTGGACTGAAAAACAGTCGTAGCAGAGACGCTGACGGCCTAGAAATTGCACCGATAAAACATGTATTAGACCTTATTGCGCCTGTGTTAACACACATCTATAATTTAGTTCTGTCAACTAGTGTATTTCCTAAAAGCATGCAGATAGCGAGGGTAACCGTACTTCACAAAGGCGGGGACAAAAATGTGTTCAGCAATTTCCGGCCGTTGTCGATATTACCGATATTTTCGAAATGTATTAAAAAATTATCAACGTTATAATGGACTGTTTTTCACGCAAATACAACTTAATTACAAGCAGCAAGCACGGTTTTAGAAAAAAAGCATTCCACTGAATCTGCATTACTGGTACAAGAAGAAATAATTTTAGATAATATTGAGAAAAAATTGATGGCCCATGCAATATACCTCGATTTCAGTAAAGCCTTCGATCACGTCAATCACAATCTTCTGCTCTCTAAATTAGAAAAATATGGCTTTCGAGGAAATATACTAGCTCTTTTACGGTCGTACCTAGGATCACGTAAACAGTTTACAGAAATTAATAAGTGCAGATCTAATGTTCCACGGGTTGTCACAGGAGGGCCGCAAGGCAGTATTCTCGGTCCCATTCTCTTTCTGTATTACATAAACGACATTGTCAATATCAGTACAAGATGCACTTTTGTCATTTATGTTGATGACTGCACATTGTTTGTAATGGAAAACAATTAACTGACATAACAGAACAGGCAGGTAGACTTTGTGGCGAGATAAAAAATTGGTCTGAAACCAATAACCTTTTTCTTAATGAATCTAAAACAAAGTGCGTCCTTATATAGGGCTCGGAATACACCGATAAATATACCAAACAGTATTATTTTGGGCCCATGCGCGGTAAAGCTTGAAAAATGTGTATAACCGCTAGGTGTAATATTCACTGAACACATGTCCTGGAACGACCATGTTGACTTAGTTTGCTCAAAAGCTCGCAAAACTCTTGGGATAATAAGCAGGTATAGGTATTTTCTTCCTTTTGGAATTAAAAAAATATTCTACAATTCTTTATTCCATTCGCAGCTCAGTTATTGTGTATTAATATGGGGAAACACAACAGCAAATAATCTAAACAAACTCACGGTTTTGCAAAAAAAGGCAGTCCGAGCCATTGAAAATGTTCCGTATAATGCACACACTGACGAATTATTCAAGAAAAATTGGATAGTCCGAGCATTTAAACTATATCATCAAAAACTAACTAGACGCTATAAAAACGCAGTACAGGGTAAATAACGGTATTTATAGAATTACCTAAGCTACAAAAAAAGAGTTTGCCATAGTCCTGTCGATGTCAAATTCCTTGGCAGGTACCATTCTCCCGCACAGAATATGGGCCCCAGAGATTATGCCACACGTTACCCAACATATTAAATGAGCTTTATAAGCACTGCATCGATCCTTTATCCATGAGTGACAAGAGCATGTTGGAACTATCGTTGTGATGGCTTTATTCGAATTTTACTTGCGAAAACGTGTTCCTGAACGCAGGAAATACTGTTCGTGTCACTTTCATGTAAACATTATCACTCTCGCGTACGAATGTTATGTGTCATTGGAATTCTAAGATACCATGTCCTGAAATTTTACCTCGTTGCCTGTTCGCATTTTATGTACTTGTTTTTACATGTGACAAGCGCTACATTGCTGAATATTCACGTTGCTTTTACCGTCGTTTTTACGGTGCACGCCTTCATTTAGTTTTTCTAAAGTGAACAAATACTGTTTCTAATTGCGTTTTACCGTGTTTCCTCAGCTAGCTCGTTTTTTTCGTTTTTTTTCCCTGTGTGAAATGTTACCCAGTAGGAAATGCATCGTCCAACAGTATGTATATATGTCTAGTGTTTGCACTTCTGTGCTGCTAGTTGACGGTGGCCGGAGCTCTGTCAACTGCTTTATTGCAGTTTTTTTCGGCCGCCATTTTTTCACAATTTTTCACCTGGTGTATTGATTTGGTGAAAAAAAACAATTTGAATTGAAATTGAAATTGAAGATGGCCAGGGCTGCAACTGGGTCGGCGGTGCATGCGAAGTCGCGCCAGCACAGAGGATTGCAGCGCTGTTGCATGAAGCAGAGTGCACGAATGTGGCCGGCCAGCAAGGCCACACCCTCGAAGCTCGGGTGTAAGCCGTCCGCCGCGAGTACTCGGCAGGCTGGAAGGTGCTCAAAGCCATGATCGACGAAGCGGACAAAGCGTGACTGGCGGCAAAATTCGCGGAGAAGTGAGTTGAAACGGCGTGCCTTTTCGTTGCAGCAGCGAGCGAAGCGAGAGATGCGGTAGTCGGGGCGGCGGTTAGAGGAGCGGGGAAGAATGAGACTGGCGATAACAGTGGAAATGTTCGGTCGAGATTCCAGAATGAGGTCAGTCAGTGAGCGGTAGTCAGAGAAAGCATGTTCAGCGGAAGTAGAGCTGAGATCATTAGTACCAACATGCAGAAAAACTGTAGTGGCAGAGGCAGGGATAAAGTGCATCAGTGAGCGTGCGTCAGCAATGCATGCGCCAGGCTGAGAAACAAAAGCGGGGGTTCCAGGGCAGAGGGTATCGAAGTGTTGATACAAATACTTTGTCTGGGAGTCCCCGATCACAACTGTTGTGGTTTCGGTCTGCGGAAATTTCCAGATGATGCTCTTTGCTGTGGTCCTGTCAGCGCTCATGTTGGAAACAAATCTAGAGAAAGATAAACTCACAAAGCGCGCAGAAATAGTATAAGTAAAGAGTCGGATACACAGCAAGAACAATAACGAACAAGGTTTACTTACGTAGCGGTAACGGGACTTGCCTTCATCAGAGTAAAGTTACATAATTTTGCTGTCGCAAACATTTCGAAAACATTTCTTATGTAGGTTTGCAGAAAACTGTGAGAAGGAGCGGAAAATGTTTCGGAAATGGAGAGTGTGCATACAGTCGGGCTACACCTATGTTTCAACAACAACAAACCAAAAAAAAGGGGGGGGGGAGCGAGAGATAGGAAAAGGGGTCATGTTAACACAGCAGCGTTCAAGGTTGCACCATGACGGGTCAACGTATGCCGCGCGGGCTGCAAGTTGAACAATGCGGGAAACTGGACAACCGCGGTTTCAAAAGAAAGGGAAGAGTATACAGTAAGGTATTCAGTGGCTGGGGAGACTGGTTGGAGCGGAAGCGAAGATGGGTGTGCCCCCCGCGGATAAAGAGAATAGATAGGGGGCACAAAAGAGCATTTCACAGAAGCTAGCAACTGAACAGGAAATAGGTAGGGTCACAAAAGGTTAAACATGAATAGATCATAAAGAGGTAAACATTCTTAAGTGATGGTGGGAACGAGGCCTCCTTCCCCTGAACAAATGGCATTGTTGAGCCGCATTAGGCTAATAAAGCTGCTTGTATTAGGAGAGTTTCTGCGAATTCTGATGGGAAAATGTGTTGAAATGTTTGCGACAGCAATCATGTAACTTTACTCTGATGAAGGCAAGTCCCGTAGCCGGTACGTAGTAAACCTTGTTTGTTATTGTTCTTGCTGGGTATCCGACCCTTTACATATAATATTTCTGCGCGCTTTGTGAGTTTATCTTTCTCTGGATTTGTTTCCACCATGAGCGCTGACAGGACCACAGCAAAGAGCATCATCTGGAAATTTCCGCAGGCCGAAACCACAACAGTTGTGATCGGGGACTCCCAGACCAAGTATTTGTATCATCACTTCGATCCCCTCTGCCCTGGAACCCCCGCTTTTGTTTCTCAGCCTGGCGCATGCATTGCTGACGCACGCTCACTGATCCACTTTATCCCTGCCTCTGCCACTACAGTTTTTCTGCATGTTGGTACTAATGATCTCAGCTCTACGCCCACTGAACATGCTTTCTCTGACTACCGCTCACTGACTGACCTCATTCTGGAATCTCGACCGAACATTTCCACTATTATCACCAGTCTCATTCTTCCCCGCTCCTCTAACCGCCGCCCCGACTACCGCATCTCTCGCTTCGCTCGCTGCTGCAACGAAAAGGCACGCCGTTTCAAACTCACTTCTCCGCGAATTTTGCCGCCAGTCACGCTTTGTCCGCTTCGTCGATCATGGCTTGAGAACCTTCCGCCTGCCGAGTACCTCGCTGCGGACGGCTTACACCCGAGCTTGGAGGTGTGGCCTTGCTGGCCGGCCACATTCGTGCACTCTGATTCATGCAACAGCGCTGCAATCCTCTGGGCTTGCGCGATATCGCATGCAGCGCCGACCCAGTTGCAGCCCCGGCTATCATGACAAATGACAGCGACTTTCCTCCACTGCCTCCAATTCTATCCGGTTTAAGGACCCCGGAGCAGTGTCGTGCCAGCAGCCCACCGCCACCACTCCAGATCCACCGCAACCACGGCGCCCCGGGCGAGTGGCCAGCGCCCCAACCCCGAAGCCACGGACGAGTGTCGCGCCCAGCGACATGCCAACCCCCTACTGCAAACCTGCAGCGGCCACAAAGCCCCGAGGGAAAGCTCGCGGTGACATTACGAAGCTCCCTGACCAGCGCCGCACCAACAGCATGCCACCCCCAAGCTCCGCATCTTCAGGGACCGCCGAGCCCACGAAAACCAACAGCAGCGCGTCCGCCGGACCTTCCGGGGTCGAAAATCCAGCCCTCCGTGCCACATGCCCTTACAACCTTCGAAAGAATCAGCATAGCAGCAACTGATTACAACACAAAAACACATGTAACGCGGCCTCCTTCCCCGTTTCAAGACCGTTTTTAAAGCTAAGAAAAATCACCCAAAAACGCATACGTTCCGAATTGCAGGTTTCCGCTCTTGCACAGTACTTGACTGCCGCGTTCGCTCCCAGGGGTCTAAGGATTAGAATAAAACCTGCTACTACCGAACTCTCCCCGTCCAACATGAATAAGTGGAAACAGGTACTCGAAAAAGCGTCTTTACAATTAACTGAAATAATCCTCAATCACTACGAAACTACGGCCCATTCTCTCCGAAAGGAAGAGGAACTACTTAGTCAGGAACTAAGCAAAAGAGAGTTGAACCTTTTTGCAACTACGAATATAATATGGCTTCCGCCATATCCCGAACAAAAGACCGAAAGTTTAACCGAGATACTATTTCTAACACTGGCCACATGCGTAAGAACCTAACAAGCTCCGGCACTAGTAACTGCCCCCCCTCTGACAATACGACCAATAATGTCACTACGACTGTAATAAATGCCTAGACTACTGCACCCCAAACAGTTCAGTTAAACCGCTGTACTAATAATTTTTCCTCGCCTGCTGTCAGAAAAGAAAACCTTACCGGGAATGTAATGAACCTTTCAAGTATAACCCTTTCCCCAGCTCAGATGAACGTCTTGTCAAAGGGCCTAAACATTTGCCCGGCTACTGGTGGTTTTGATGAATTTCAACTTTTTAAGGACTTAGATAACTTCGCCAGAACCATGAGGCTACGAGAATACTTCTACGATCACGCCGCGACGGAAGAAGCCCGCAGAACCCTACTTAGCTATAAGCACTGGACCCCTCCCACACAGCGTGAGAGTTGCCTCGACATGTACATCAAAGCTGTCCAACGCGATGTGCGAAAAACATACCAAACACAAATTTCTTTCCACCACAACATGACTACCAACGAAAAGAAAGCCCTAGAGAAACTCGCAGGCTGTCCCGACATAATTATTAAACCTGCCGACAAGGGAGGTGCAATCGTAATCCTTGACAAAACCTACTATGTTAACGAGGCCAATAAGCAACTATCAGTATCGACGTTCTATAAAGCACTACCCAATTATCCCACTCAAGATTATAAGCAAATTGTCAAAGATAAACTTGCTGAGCTTGTTAAAAATAAAACAATAAATGAAACCACGGCATGAAGATGGCATCGCCGCTGTATCCCTTGCGTATGAGCAGTCATCGTGCGACAAACCTATCGATTCTTCTGCTCTCCAAACATTCCTTAGGCTTATTCTTGAACTTAACAATTTTGAGTTCGACGGAGTTCATTACGTGCAAGTCAGCGGAACGTCAATGGGAACTCGAATCGGACCTAACTACGCTAATATCTTTATGGCTCACCTCGAATCAAAATTTCTTGACACCCAAAATTTATAGCCAGTGTACTATAAAAGGTATATTGATGACATATTCATGATCTGGCAACACGGTGAGCGCGGAGCTCCTCACCTTCATTGAGGCATTTAACCTAGCCCATCCTAGTATTTCCCTTGCTCATTCCTATTCGGAACACAGTGTAAACTTTCTGGACGTCACCGTTACTCCTTCCAAGGTCACCTTCAAACTAAACTGTATAGAAAACCGACAGACACGCGGCAGTATTAGCACTTCCGAAGTAGCCATATCAGTCACTGCAAGACAGCAATACCTTACAGCCAAGCCCACCGATTTGGAGAATTTGCTCAAACCAAGCCGACTTTGACTCAAACTGTGGAGAACTCAAGACCGCCCTCCTGAATAATAAATACCCGGAAAAAGTTATCGACGACGCTATTGTGCGAGCCAACCAATTAGACCGTAACGAAATCTGTAAGAAAAAAGCCCCGAACGGGAACCCGCAAACTAACTTAGTTTTAACCCACTCATCCTCCGCTCCAAGAGTGTCAACCGTGCTAAAAAAACATCACAATATCCTAATGCAAACTGACCCCTTAAAAAGCATATTCCCCGAACCACCACGCTTGTCTACCGGCGTAATAAGAATTTAGGTGACTTTCTTACTAACTCTCGTATCAACCGACCGGAAACTACTGGCTGCATGCCCTGCAATAAACCCCGATGTAAAGTATGCCCACACATGACCACTACACAGCGCGCCACCAGCACGGCTTCAGACTACTACGTAAATATAAAAGGTAACTTTAACTGTGACTCCGCTAATGTCGTATATCTTCTAGATTGCACTGTTTGTAGGCAACAATATATCGGCCAAACTGAAACGCCCTTCCGAATACGGTTCAATAATCACCGCTCTCATGCAAAAAGCTGCCCTTATTTGCCCCTGTCAAGACATGTGAACTGTCCCGGGCATGCATTTGATTATCTTAAAGCAACGATTTTAGAATCCGCCTTCAAAACGCACCACGATCACGAGGTTCGGGAATATTATCTCATTTAAAGTTTGGGTCAGCCACACTTGGAATTAATGAAAGTTACGGAAAACTAACGTGCTTATCCCTCGTATAAAATTGGCGGCTTCATAATTTTTATAACTTTGTTCATTATTCCTACCCTCCAGTTTCCCATCAGAATTCGCAGAAACTCTCTAATACAGCAGCTTTATTAGCCTAATGCGGCTCAACAATGCCATTTGTCCAGGGGAAGGAGGCCTCGTTCCCACTACCACATAAGAATGTTTAACTCATTGTGATGTATTCATGTTTAACCTTTTGTGACCCTACCTATTTCCTGTTCAGTTGCTAGCTTCTGTGAAATGCTCTTTTGTGCCCCCTATCTGTTCTCTTAATCCGCGGGGGCACACCCATCTTCACTTCCGCTCCAACCAGTCTCCCCAGCCACTGAATACCTTACTGTATACTTTTCCCTTTCTTTTGAAACCGCGGTTGTCCAGTTTACCGCATTGTCTGAACTTGCAGCCCGCGCGGCATACGTTGACTTGTCATGGTGCAACCTTGAATGCTGTTTAACACGACCCTTTCTCTCTCTCGCTCCACCCCCCCCCCTTTTGTTGTGTTGTTTAAATAGGCGTAGCCCGACTGTACCACTCTCCATTTCCGAACATTTCCGCTCTCTCACATTTTCTAAACCTTTATAAGAATGTTTCGAAATGTTTGCGACAGCAAAATCATGTAACTTTACTCTGATGAAGGCAAGTCCCGTGTCGCTACGTAAGTAACCCTTGTTGTTGTGTCTTGCGTGTATCCGACTCTTTACTTATACTGTTTCTGCGCGCTTTGTGAGTTATCTTTCTGTAATTTAATATATATATCATATATATATATATATCATTTCATATATATATATATATACGACAGAAATGCGGCATTAAAACCCCAAAGAGGCATGGGAATGTTCGACTATTTTTTTTAACCGTGAGTGAAATCAAATTTTTTTCATATTAATTGAAGCGAGAAAGAAGTAAGGCATTCGAGATCTATCAAAAGGGGGTCGGTCCCCTCTGCGCGTGTATTTTTTCTTTCTTTCTTCTTTCTCCCTTTCAATTAATATGAAAAATATGTGTTTTCACTCACGGTTAAAAAAAAAAATAGTCGAACCATTCCTATGCCTTCTTTGGCCTTTTAGACTGCCCGCATTTCTTTCTGTATTTCCTAACACCTATTTCCTAACTATATATATATATATATGTATATATATATATAAGGGAAGAAAAACTTCGAACAAGGTAAAAGCACGATTGTGGCCTACGTTTCAGCAAAGAGAACTTGCTTTCCTCAGGGCAATCTCTCGCCTGGCAGGCACAGTTTATATAGGGGTAGGACCCCAGTTAAAGGAGAGGGAAAGATGGAAGGGAAATTGAGCAAGCTGATTGGTTTGGGAGTATGTCGGGGGAGAGATTGAGGGGCAAATAAGGTTGTCTAGTTTAAGCCGCGAAGTAGGTCACACGGAAGTCAGCTGGTGGTTGATATTCGTGGAATTTTTGGAGAGAAATGATGAGAGGGTGTTTATTGACCCGCCGCGGGGTATACGGAAAGGATCTCAGAACCGCCGGAAGCAGACCAGGCGGTCAGGGTGGGGTCTTTATCAGAAACTATCTGCAAGCCTCCGGCCAAAACAAAAGATAGAGACGGGGGAAAAATAACTAGGTCAAGGAAAAAAGAAAAAAAAAAGAAATAAAAAACAGGGAGGGAAACCACATAAACCTACACACAAAAGAAAAAGCAATGACCCGGCAACTGAAATGGCACGTGTCACCCACGGCAACATTCCTGAAACAGGCCTGTCCTGAAACTCAAAAACGAAAAGATAAAGTTAGAGTGACGTACGGGGCGCAAGACCACGCTGAGTAAAAAAAAAATATAGAATAATAAAATTGAATTCCAAAAGCAAAGGTCGGAGTGATGAGGGCGAGTATTAAGCTAGACGCTGAGGAATGAAAAAAAAGAAATAGGTGACCAGGTACAGAGCAGAGTGAACGGTCATAGTTTTTGGATGAGGAATATGCACGAAAATGCCTAATGCTGTATTCCCTAGGAATATCGCAAGGATTCCAAGTTGCCCTTAGATGTATTAATTCCAGCAGGTTCCATGGAGTTTAATTTGTGAATTAAGTAGGATTCTCGGTATTTCCTGTCCCTAGGAGACTTAAAATTTTACTGAAGTATATATAACTTAAGGTCATCAAAATCGTGGCCTGGTTGGTTGAAATGCTGCGCTACAGCTATGGAGGATTTGCTAAGAGTGTCTGCCCGGTGACCATTAAGCCGTAGGCTCATAGGTTGACTCGTTTCGCCTATATACTGTTTGTGGCACATTGAGCATTCCAACATATACACAATGTTGGATGAAGTGCACGTAAAACTTGAATTAATCTTGTGGACATAATTACTGGTTGTGCTTTTTACAACGCAGTCTGTTTGCAGGTGCCTACAAGTCTTGCATCTGGGGCGGGAGCAGCTGGCTATGACTGGTTGGTTTGAAGGCCCTGTTTTAGCATGCATTAAAATATTTTTTAGATTCCTGTTTCTCCGGTAGGTAACCCTTGGTGCTTCCAGGAAAGTGTTTTTGAGTCGGTCGTTACTGGCTAAAATGGGGTAGTACTTCCGCAGTATATTGTTTACGTTTGGGAGGGCGTTTGAAAATTTAGTTATTAGGGCAGGTGGCCTGGCGCTTTCGTTTTGCCGCTGTTTGTTGAGAACGTCATCCCTTTTGAGATTAGACACACGTTGGTACGCCTGATCGAGCGAGCTTTTGGGGTGGTTCCTGTTCATAAGGGTGGCCTTGAGTTCATCTAGGTGCTCTACGTAGTCACTGTCATCACTGCATACTCTTCTATACCTGGTGGCTTGTCCTACAAAGATCCCTTGTTTGCAGTGTCTGGGGTGATGGCTTTTATAATCTAGGTACTGCTGCCTGTCTGTTGGCTTTCTAAAAAGCGTGGTTTTAAGTTTACCGTTGTCTAGAATGACGGTAGTATCTAGGAAGTTCACTTCTTTTTCAGAATACTGGCAGGAGAATTTAATAGTCGGATGCGAAAAATTGAGATGGGATATAAACGTTTCTAGAGTCGCGCGACCGTGTTCCCAAATCATGAAGATGTCGTCTATGTAGCGGAGGTAAACCTGAGGTTTATGCGGAAAAGAGCTTAATAGGGTAGCTTCAAGTTGCCCCATGAAAATGTTGGCATAGGTCGGTGCGAATGGAGTACCCATGCTAGTTCCAAAAACTTGCAAAAAGTAAGAAGAGAACTAGTTTTAACAAAGTTATGTAGACTTCTGGTGCATGTTGGTGCGGGTTCACTGATAGAGATTTTGAAATCGCTTCAATTCCTTCGGCGAACGGAATGTTGGTATACAATGCAGCAACGTCAAGAGTAACAAGGAGGGTTCCACTGGGTAGGCGCCCGCCCATATTTATCTCTTCTATTATGCGGAGGAAGTGGGGGGTGTCCTGAACGAATGAAGGAAGAAGAGCCGGAATGTCGGATAGGTGATGATTCAGAAACAGAGATAGTGCTTCGGTTGGGGTATTGTTATTCGAAACTATGGGTCTGCCAGGAATGTCGGCAGTGAACAATAATTCTACGGGGACTTTATGGACTTTTGGGAGGAGGTAAAACGTCCTGCATGTTTATTATCCGGTTTCATGAAATTTAAGTCAGTAGTCGTTATTAAGTCTCTAGATCGTAGATCTGTGAGGCTCTGAAGGATTTTTAGGCTGTATTCCTGGCTCGGATCGTTATCTAAGGGCTTGTAGTGGCAAGGGTTATTGAGCTGCCTATAAGCTTCATCTTTGTATTTTCCCATAGGTAAAACAACTACACTGCCACCTTTGTCGACTGGCTTTATGACTATGTCGGTTCTGGCTGATAGGCAATTCAGGGTGACTTCTTCCGACGGAGTTAGGTTCTTGCGCTTGTTTGATCGCTTAGTTCTTGCCAATATTTCTCTTGATACTGATTTTAAGTACAGATCCAATTCTGGAGATTGATCTACATCTGGAGTCCACGTGCTAGGAGGGTGGAGGATGCGTCCGTAAATGTCAGGTTGGTCCTGCTTCTCCGAAAAAAACTCGCTTAGTCTCATTCTCCGAGAAAATTCAGTGAGATCTTTGTGTAACTTGTATTCATTCACTCTGTTATTTGTGGGACAGAAAGTTAGACCTCGTTCTAGGATAACTTTTTCGTCGGCCGTTATTGTTTTGGAAATATCAATAATGTTGCTGGGGCAGGTAGCGAGAGAGCTCGTTTTTTCTATAGGATTATTGGCTGGGGGAGGAGGTTCTATTAAAGCAATCTCTGTATCGAGGGGGACCATTAGATGACCTAGTACTTCATAGTGCCGGCTATTGAGAGGCTGATCTCCTACAGTACATGCTGCATTTTGCGAGGGAAGTTGGTCACGCTGAAACTTAACCGCTTGCTTATTCCTAAGATCATTTTCCTTACGATTTATGAAAATATTGAGATCTAGTTTCTCCTGCTCGGTTAGTGGAAGAGCTTCAATCTTGTCGTTGAAGAGGCTGAGTTGGCTAGTACAGTGCTCTCTAAGAATTTCTAGGAGGGAAAGAGAAGCATTATTCAGAATATCTTGCCACCTGGCAGCTAGTTCAGGAGGGAGCTCACCAAGGGCACATCTAACTTTTAGGCGGATGCCTTTGGGGATCTTTTTGCTTTGGAGATACGAGGAGTAAGTTTTTAGATGAAATCTGTAGTTGGTTTGTTTGCCGGCTAGTTTTCGAGCTTTGAGGAAAGAGCGGGATTTAGGGGTTGGAGCATACGGCCTACTCGCTGGTAGTCATTTGTGTTTGTTCCGAGCAGACCTCTGGGGTGACACTTTTTTGCTTGGAGTCAGTAGTTTAGGGGGGCTGCTAGGGGTGAGGTCCACATCGATGCCTGTTTGGGTGCCTGTTTGCGTTATACTGCGTGTTGGGGTCTGCGTGAACCAGGAGCGTGTTGTCTTTGGTGGGCCTTGTTGTTGTTCGCTCACGTGCTGTACAGCTGGTGTTGCGGCCAGGTCCACGGTTTGTGTGCTGTCGTCACATGTGCTGTTGTTAGGTGGACATGGCATTTCGCTACCGTTGGGGGTGTTGTGTTAGTTCTGTTGTTCTGTGCTGGCCGGAGACGGGAGGTTGATACGTGAAGTTGGGAGCGTCACCTTAAATGTGTTCCTCAGCCTGTGCTTGATGTTTTCGGAAATCAGTCGGACGCCTCCAAAGTTAGGGTGTAGTCCGTCCTTGGCCAGGTGTCCTAGGGGGTCGTGGTGAATTTTTGCGTGGTGGATGATGTCAACATTTCCTGTGTTGTGTCCAAGGTACATGAGGAAGTCGTTAAGCTTAGCTGACCTTTGTGAGTGAGCTAGAAGTCTGTGTGTCTGGGGTATGTCTGGCTTGTGTTTGTTTTCGATCTTGGGAAGTACTGTTGTCAGGGTTATCTTTGCTTTGGGCCTGTTGGTATGAACATCGTGAACGAGAGTTTTAATGGCCTCGATGGTGCTTTCAAAGGTGTTGTTCTTTAAGTCGTTAGTGCCAAAGTGAAGAACGAAGTGAGTGATGTTGCGTGGGGCGGCGTCAATCAGTTTTCTGATGTCATGGGTTGTGGCGCCGCTTTGAAAGCTGATGTATGGTGAATGTTGTCCGGAAGGGAAGTGATCGTGAATGTACTTAAAGTGGCTATCACCGATGAGAGCTATGTGTGCCAGGGAGAGGAGAGGGGGCTTACCTTGCTCCGTCATCTTCGTACACGAAATCTAGGGAGCAGTAAAACTTTGAAGATGGTAGAGAACACAAGGGAAGAAAAACTTCGAACAAGGTAAAAGCACGATTGTGGCCTACGTTTCAGCAAAGAGAACTTGCTTTCCTCAGGGCAATCTCTCGCCTGGCAGGCACGGTTTATATAGGGGTAGGACCCCAGGTGAAAGGAGAGGGAAAGATGGAAGGGAAATTGAGCAAGCTGATTGGTTTGGGAGTATGTCGGGGGAGAGATTGAGGGGCCAATAAGGTTGTCTAGTTAAAGCCGCGAAGTAGGTCCCACGGAAGTCAGCTGGTGGTTGATATTCGTTGAATTTTTGGAGAGAAAGGATGAGAGGGTGTTTATTGACCCGCCGCGGCGTATACGGAAAGGATCTCAGAAGCGCCGGAAACAGACCAGGCGGTGAGGGTGGGGTGCTTATCAGAAACTATCTGCAAGCCTCAGGTCAAAAGAAAAGATAGAGACGGGGGGAAACTAACTAGGTGAAGGAAAAAAGAAAAAAAAGGAGAAAAAAAACAGGGAGGGAAACCACATAAACCTACACAAAAAGAAATTTTATTTATTCTATTTTTTTTGTTTTTTTTACTCCGCGTGGTCTTGTGCCCCGTACGTCACTCTAACTTTATCTTTTCGTTTTTGAGTTTCAGGACAGGCCTGTTCCAGGAATGTTGCCGTCGGTGACACTTGCCATTTCAGTTGCCGGGTCTTTGCTTTTTCTGTTTTGTGTAGGTTTATGTGGTTTCCCTCCCTGTTTTTTTTCTCCGTTTTTTTTCATCCTTTTTTTTCTTTTTTCCTTGACCTAGTTAGTTTCTCCCCGTCTCTATCTTTTCTTTTGACCTGAGGCTTGCAGAGAGTTTCTGATAAGGACTCCACCCTCACCGCCTGGTCTGCTTCCCGCGGTTCTGCGATCCTTTCCGTATACCCCGCGGCGGGTCAATAAACACCCTCTCATCCTTTCTCTCATAAAATTCCACGAATATCAACCACCAGCTGACTTCCGTGTGACCTACTTCGCGGCTTAAACTAGACAACCTTATTGGCCCCTCAATCTCTCCCCCGACATACTCCCAAACCAATCAGCTTGCTCAATTTCCCTTCCATCTTTCCCTCTCCTGTCACCTGGGGTCCTACCCCTATATAAACCGTGCCTGCCAGGAGAGAGCTTGCCCCGAGGAAAGCAAGTTCTCTTTGCTGAAACGTAGGCCACAATCGTGCTTTTACCTTGTTCGAAGTTTTTGTTCCGTT
>CM023449.1:102588416-102684655 GCA_013339765.2 Haemaphysalis longicornis
GGCCAAAAATATGAAACTGAGAAAACTGCATTTGAAGTTTGGCCATGTGTTATGAGATGAACCGTCAGTAGTGTAGCTTCACATTTTCCCACTAACAAAGACATGTTCTTCCCATTTTCAAATCTGTCTTTGGATTCCAAAAATGTCAACTAGAACTGGAGATACAAAAGGTCAAGTAATGGACCCCATCAGGAATTTAGCAAACTTTATCGACTTCGAATCGGTTGGCATTTTGCTAGCGTTGTGAAATCTGGTGGTGTCTTGCTGGCGTCGTGAAAGCTGCAACAGTCCTTCGTAAAGTGCCATCATCTATTACAGTGCACTGTGGTACCCAGAATATTGGGCACGGCAAAAGTGTGAGGGTGAAACTTGCTTTAGGTGCCCCCCTTTTTCTTGTTCTTTGGTGAGGCTATTTCATTCGCGGTTTGTATGCTGGAAGTTTGAGAAGATACAGGGGTGAGACACTGCCCTCAAAAGAGCCTTTTGGGGAAAATAAATGTAGTCGAAAGGCAAACTTTCTTTGCCTAAGGGGGTAAACCCATAGACGCCTTCTTCCTTCAAGCCGTGCATGGTGTGGCTACCTCCATCGGACATCACAGTTGTGTACGGCAGCCCATTTTTGGAGAGCGAGCGCTTGAACATTATCAGGGCTGCCTCTACCTCCATGCGTCCTGCACCACAGTCAATGTTTCGCTGGCACTCGTGCTCTGCCAGCCAATCTTCGTAGCCCTCATCTGAAGCTTTGGGTCCGATGGCGCAACCTAAGCAAAAGTTAGAGAGGACTACATGATCAATCACCAAGCCGGTGTACACTTCAATGATGCAGCCCACTCCAATGTGTGACGACCGTCCCCTTGTCATCCACGTGCCATCAAACATCACATCTATGTTGTTTGGGCGGCTGACCAAGGTCCGAGTACAAGTCCTTGACGGCACGCACACTATCAGCTTCAGAGTCTGCTGCAGTGTCCTCGCAAACCTGAACCACTTTCCTCAAGTGCGCTTGGAATGTCTTGTGGTGCAGGCCTCAGTGGGACAAGTTCATACCAGCACAAAAATCTGACAGAGCAGTCACCCCCTTCCCGATGCTTTGAATACTTTTCAAAGCCCTCATATTCACTTCAAAAGGAGTGATATTGCCAGATCCTTCGGTCCTTGGTGAGGAAAAACGTTCCACACGGTGTTCACAAACCGAGCACGTCACGTCGAGCTTCACGGCGAGGCCGTACTGCCGGTCAGCCTTCCTCAAATCCGGCGCCGCCAGCCCGCACTTGCCGCACCTGACGTGCGCAAAAAGGTACTCCAGCATTGCAAAATCAACTAAGACAAAATCTGTGCCAGATTCTTCCTCTGACTGCGCTAAATCCACTTCAAGGAGGTCGAATTTCCGCTGCGTTGCTGACTTGGTCTCCATTCCGCGCTTGACCTCGGCCGCGTGTTCTGTACGCACGGCGATCTCCTCCGCCGTGTAATACCTCGTTTCGAGCCGGCAAGACGTGCTTGGACCAGCTATGAATTCTGGAGGTGGTTGGTCAGGCGATGGGGCAGGCGAGGCAATACGAGGCGGCGAACGATTCTCATCCGGCGGAGTCGAGCGGCCCGAAGTCGCACCACGCGACTTTGGGATAGGCGCTCGACGCTTTCGCTTCCCGTGTGCATGACGGGTCGTCTTCTTCAAACGTACGTATCCTGACATCAGTCACGAAAGTCGGCAATGGAAGAATTAGAAGAAACTGTAAAAAAAACTGCTCTAAGCGAGCGCTGCGCCAGAAGAGCGGACTCAGTCAGACGCGCGTAGCAGACGCCATGATGGCGACCGCCATGACAGCAGTCGCGCCGACCAATGGGAGGGGTCGTATGGCGAACTCAAACCGCGCGCGCCCGCTCTAGCCAATCGGCGGCCAAGAAAATGCCTTCGGAAAACTGGCAAGGGCGGTCGTTCTACTCAAGCGACGCCATTTTGAGATAATGCAAAATGCGCACAAAGAAACAAGCTTCAAAACAAGACCAAGATGACGGCGATCGGTTGGCTGCTTCGCCCGCGGGGCGCGCGGGAATTTGAAGTAACTTTTTCCCAATTCGGGGCATTTCGTGGCCCCCGAGGAGTTTCAAAACATGATTTTGGAGTATTTCCCGGTGGAATTTCGCGTTGATATTTTGAAGGCAGGTGCTCGAAGGTACAATAATTCCAAAAATTGAATTTTCTCAAAATCGATATTTTGGCCATTTTTGACCATTCTAAGACCCGCGTCCCCCCTTAAATACACAGATACATCAGCCTTTTTAAATGTTCGCTTATGCAATTTTGGTTCTTGTTTTCTAACTAAAATTACAACGGCAATTTATTTGCGACCATGTTTTATTTATACATTTTCTAATCTTTAGATATGATCAACTTTCAGCCTAGCAGTCTTATAAGTAACAAAAAACGGCAATGAGACCTTGGTTGACTCGCCACACGGGTGGGGGGAAGTTATATTACAACTCTTTTGTACGAGGTCGTAACCCAACAGATCTTCAAGGGCAATGACGCTGCTAAGGTGGCTTTTGTTTCTATTTCTAATAAAACAGATTTAGAAAAATTGACCGACAATTCGAAATCTCGGAAACTGTCGTTACCTGCCCGGAATTCTTCTAAACTCCCGCAGAGGCTTCATTTTGTTTCCTAGTCGAAACAGCGCGCGACAAAAGATCAACAGCGTAAAAGTATGGCGCCAAAAACAGCACGCCATAAAAACTCACGCGACCAAATAGCAAAATGCCAAAACAGAACAGCTATAATACAGGACCGCCTTCAAAGCAACTCCCAAATTAGTAAAGCTGACCAATGTCATAGCAGTCTTTTAACAAACACATCGCCGAGCACGCGGCCAAGGTATGCAGGGAAAACTGCCTTAAGACCTGCGATGGCCTGCAGGGCAAGCTCTAGGCATGGAAGACGTGGTGCTTCCTGAGGCATCTGATTGAACCACTGAGTAGAAAAACTGCGACCAATCGCAACGTCACCAAAACATTAAACATGTACGAGGAGACTGCCGCAGGCTCCTGAAGACCTGAAGGCAAAGTACGCAAAATAAGAGAAGGGCCAGTAAGCGATCCCCTAGAGGTGCGCAGGGCCCGACAGCGACGAGCTGGACTGAACATTTACCCCTAAGAAACTGCACAAAGCGATACACGAAAGTAACAAGAAAATTGCACCCGGCAGGGATGCCATACCTTACAAATTATTCGGTAACATGAGCGGTGCAGCAGCCCGCCCTGATAGAGCACATCAACGAAGCCTGGAAGAGCTCCCATTGTCCAATAGAATAGAAGGAAGCCGAGGTCTGCTTTCTACCAAAGCCCCGCATTGCCCTCACGATAGACAACATGCGGTCCATCTCCCTCAAGTCCTGCGTGGGGAAGATTATGGAGCGCATGGTCCTTCGCCGGATGTAGGAGAACCTCGAAGAAACGGATCAGATGCCCGAGGCGATGTACGGCTTCAGGCAACACTTCAGCACCCAAGACGTGATGAGCTCACTCCGAGAGCTGGTCGTCACGTAGGCAACGATGCAGTTGCTTCGCGTTATACTCGCCCTCGACCACGTGTGGCCTCAAAACATTCGGCAACAAAACATTCGATTTTCTGCCAAACCGAACGGCGACCACTACGATAGGGGAACAGAATTTGGACCCTCTCGAGGTTGCCGATAAGGGCACCCCTCAGGGATCGGCACAGCCGCCCCTGCTTTTCATCATGTCCTCCTGCCGCTCTCTGATCTACTCAAGCAAATCGAAGGTGTGGACCACTCGTTCTACACCGACGTCAGATGCTAGGGCGGAGGAAGCCTTGCAGCAAATGGAGACGACTATGCACGAGTACACCAAGTCGCGTGGACTGAGCTGCGCTCCCCTGAAATCGGAGCTGCTCATGATCTAACCGGGAAAACCTAAGAAGCAGCGGCCGCCGAACGGGACCATCACCGTCGGCGGAACGGCCACCAAGCCAACACAGCAGATTAGGATGCACGACCTACTGCTTCATAACGACGGACAAGCACACACCGCCGTTACAAAGATCAGTTCTACATCCGAGAAGATAGTATGATTCGCAGGGTATCTAACAGAAACCGAGGCCCGAAAGAGGACGATGCCATGGTTCCTGGTACGAATGTTCGTCCTGTCGTGGGTACTTACTCCGCCTCGTATCTTCAGCTGACGAATGCGAATAGGGACAGCCTAAATACGAGGCATCGCAAGGCAACGAAGCAAGCAGTTGGCATGCCCAGTACTCGTCCGCATAATGGCTGCAAGGCATGGGCGCCCACAACATCGTGGAGGAGCTCATCGAAGCCAAAATTTCTAATCAAAGAATCTGGCTCAGTCACACGGAGCACGGACGAACGGTCCTACGCAAGATAGTGTAGAGCGCATGCCACGGAGGCGTTGAAAGAGAGAGCCGACCAGACCACGTAGCAAGGCCGGTTTTATTCCGAACGCCGTAGGGGTCTATCTACTGATGCCAGGGGCGCACGAGCCCTCCGGCGGGTGAGCGCGCTCGTGGGCCTGCGTCACGCTGCTGCCGCTGGCACTGTGGCTTGCCACTACGGGGCTCCCCCCCCAAGAGAGGAGCTGGTTCGACGCTCTGATGAACCCAACGTACATGATGGTCACGGTGGTGTGCAGCCACAGTGGGAAGACTCGTAGGGTTGATGTCGGCGGCAGAGACGTATGCCGGCTTCAGGCGCTCTAGGGCTATGTTGTCGTGAGAGCCATTGATGTCGATGACATATGTTGACGAGTGTCGTTCTACCACTGGGAAAGGGCCAACGTAGTGTGGTTGCAAAGGGCGGCGCACGGGTCCGTAAAGCACAAACACATGTGTTGCCTGTTTAAGGTCCGGAAGCACATAAGGTCCTCTGGGTTTTCGTTCCCGTGTAGGCTTCGGTCGAAGGTCCGCGAGGATCTATCTCAGAGATTTCACGTAGTCCGCGGCGGAAGATGCTTGGGACGGTACCTCGAACAGGTCGGCTGGTAGTCGAAGCTGGGTTCCAAAAACGAGTTCAGCCGAAGAACACGTCAGGTCAGTTTTGAAGGCGGTGCGTATGCCCAGAAGTGTAAGGGGCAAGCGGTGGACCCACTGTGTTGGGCAGTCGAGTGCAGTGAGCGCGGCCTTAAGTTGGCGGTGAAAGCGCTCGACGAGTCCATTTGTTTGTGGCCCGTACGCTGCCGTGCGCATACGAGTCGTGCCGAGGAGGTGAAGGAGCTCGGCGAACAAAGCCGACTCGAACTGCCGTCCGCGGTCGGTGACGATGGATGATGGGCATCCGAAGCGCGCTACCCACGTCGACACGAATGCTGACGCTACCGTGGGTGCGGAGATGTCGGGTAGCGGTGTGGCTTCAGGCCAGCGTGTGAATCGGTCCACACAAGTCAGTATGTAGCGGTAGGCTTGGCAAGGGGGCAAGGGACCGAGGAGGTCAATGTGCACGACGGCGAAGCGCTCATCAGGTTGTAGGAACGTCTTTGCCGGCGGAACTGGATACCGATGAACCTTTGTGCGTTGGCATGGTGCACACGCGCGGACCCAGTCGCGAACTTCATTCGAGGCCAGACAAAACGAGCCGCGATGAGTTTCTGCGTGGCTCGAATCCAAGGATGGGCCATGTTGTCCAGGGCATCGAAGAGCTCGCGACGGCAGGTTTTGGGTACGAATGGTCGTGGCTTTCCGGTCGACAAGTCGCAAACGATCTGCTGTCCGTCGAGTGTCACGTCTTCGAGCTGGAGCGCAGTTGGGGATGTGCGAAGACGCAGTAGCTCCGTGTCGTCTGCTTGTTCAGCAGCCAGCCGGTGGAGGTCGGGTGCAATTAAAAGCGGCGAAGTGGAGGCAATGGCGTCCACGCGGCTTAGAACATCCGCAGCTGTGTTGTCAACGCCACTGACATGCTTGATATCCGTCGTGTACTCGGACAGGTAGGCAAGCTGCCGCACTTCTCGTGGCGTGTAATGGGTGTCGGGCCGGCTGATGGCGTACGTCAAGGGTTTGTGGTCAGTGAAGATGGTGAACTGACGACCTTCAAGAAGATGTCGGAAGTGACGCACAGCCAGATACATTGCCAAAAGTTCATGCCCGAAGACACTTTACCGGGTCTGCGGTGGGGTTAGACGTTTTGAGAAGAAGGCCAAGGGCTGCCACGCGCCATTTACGTGCTGTTGGAGGACAGCTCCCACAGCAGAACTCGAGGCGTCCGTCATCAGCGCTAGTGGACGTCCTGGATTTGGGTGAGCGAGGAGAGCGGCGTTTGCCAGCGCACGTTTGATGGCATGAAAGGCTGCCTCAGCACTGGCGTTCCAGTCCAATTCAGTGGTAGAACGCTTCCCGGAAAGTAGGCGCTCGAGAGGCTCAAGCAGAGTGGCGCAGTTCCTGATAAAGCGACGGTAGAAGTTTACAAGACCCAGGAACTGGCGAAGCTTGGTGACCGACGTTGGAGTTGGGAAGTCAAGAATGGCCTGGACCTTGTTGGAGAGGGGCCGAATGCCTGTTGCATCCAGTCGATGTCCCAGAAAGTCGAGGGCGGGAACACCGAACTCGCTCTTCGTTGCGTTGATGACAACGCCATGGGCAGCCAAGCGTTCGTGGAGAATGCGGAGATGGTGAAGATGCTCCTCTAGGGACGTACTTGCTACCAGCAGATCGTCCACGTAAGCATAGACGAAGGGCAGTCCGCGCGTCACTGTATCGATGAAACGCTGAAACGTTTGGGCAGCGTTCCTGAGGCCGAACGGCATTCGGAGGAACTCAAAAAGGCCGAAAGCTGTTGTGATGGCCGTCTTGTATATGTCCTCCTCAGCGACGGGGATCTGGTGGTACGCCCGTACAAGGTCGATTTTTGAAAATATGGTGGCACCGTGCATACTGGCGGTGAAATCTTGTATGTTGGGAAGGGGGTACCGATCTGGGATGGTGGAGAGGTTCAAGAATCGGTAGTCGCCAAAAGGTCGCCAGTCACCGTTCTTCTTGGGTACCATGTGCAAGGGTGATGCGTAGCGGCTGGAAGAAGGTCGGACGATGCCAAGTTCCAGCGTGTGCTCGAACTCTGCAGGGCGATCTTGAATATATCGGGAGCGAGACGTCGCGGACGAAAGAATACTGGTGGTCCGGTAGTGGTGATATGATGACGGACGTCGTGAGTCACAGGCTGAGTCCAGTCGGGTGGTGACGTGACGGTGGGGAACTCCTTTAGCAGGGCGGCAAACGGTTCTTCAGCAACTGTAGCGCAGGAAGGCGCTACGTCAGCAGCTGCTGTCGCTACGACGCCTTGAACTGAGAGGAGGGTTGTAGCGTCGAGAAGTCGCCGTCGCTTGACGTCGACTAGGAGGCCATGTTTGGTAAGAAAGTCCGCACCAAGGATGGCAGAGCGAACGTCCGCGACCGCGAAAATCCACCGAAAGGTTCTGCGAAGACCAAGGTTCAAAGTCAGGGATCGCTGCGCGAAAACGGGAATGCGCGTGCCGTTCACTGCCTGGAGGTAGAAGACTGCGTTGGAGGTGCGGTCGTGGCGTGAAGCTGGCAAGACGCTGACTTGCGCTCCCGTGTCGACGAGAAACTTTGTGTGGTGGTGCGATCGACGATGTGAAACAGGCGACATTCTTCAATGGGGCCAGAACCGCTCGTCGCCGCTAGCGGTCTGCCCGGCCGTTTCCCGTCCAAGAGCATGGCAAGAGGCAGTGGCGAGCGTCTGCGCCGAAACGGCGGTGGTAGAAGCATACACCGGGGACTGATGTAGGGCTGCGTCCACGAGCGGCATCACGGCGTCGGGAAGACGAGCGGTCGCGTCGGCGTGACGGGCTGGGAGAATGTGTTGAGCTGTTTCGCCTCGTCGCCGCGACAACAAGTTGCTCCAGTCGTTCGCACAGGTGATCGACACTGGCAAGCGACGCAGACGCACCTTCGTCGGCCGGAGCTGGCGTCGTGCAAGGGACGGGTGATGCTGGCGTCGCGGTCACAGCAGCAATAGGTGAAGCTGTGCTGGGTACTTCCATTACCTTGTCGGCCAGGGACGCGAGCGAAGGGAGATCCATGGATGACTCTGTTGCGAGGACCATTTGTACGTTCGCAGGCAGGCGCTGCAGAAAGAGCTCGCGCAGCAATGCGCCGTCCATGGCTTGGGCACGTGAGCCGAGGAGTTGGGTCATGCGCCGCAGGAGTTGGCTCGGTCTGCGGTCGCCAAGCTCTTCGGTGTAAAGCAGCTGCTGTAGGCACGTGCGCTCAGATGCTGCTGTACGTTCGAGGAGCGCGGCTTTAAGCTGGTCGTAGGCCGTTGCTGGAGGGTTGCGTATGAAGGAAGCAAGAATGTCCGCCACCTCTTCCGCAGCAGTCGCTGGTAGAGCTCTCACGACGTAGTGAAACTTACGTTCTTGGGAGGTGATGCCAGACAGCGCGAACTGTGACTCGGCCTGGAGGAACCAGATGGCCGGGTTGTGTTCCCAATACGGCGGCAAGTGGATAGCCAGGGCGGCGATCTCGTTGCCGGCTGCTGGCGGTGCTCGCTGGTTCTGGTCGTTGCTGGACATGGCTCTACAACTTCGCTGGGAGGGATATCACGTCCGGGTCACCAACTGTAGAGCGCATGCCACGGAGGCGTTGAAAGAGAGAGACGACCAGACCACGTAGCAAGGCCGGTTTATTTCGAACGCCGTAGGGGTCCCTATCTACTGATGCCAGGGGCGCAGGAGCCCTCCGGCGGGTGAGCGCGCTCGTGGGCTTGTGTCACGCTGCTGCCACTGGCACTGTGGCTTGAAACTACAATAGTATGGCAGTTAGGGCCCGTACCCGTTGAGATGGCCCTTCTAGAAGACGGGAAGACGACCATTCAGGCCAAACCCCTACCTTGGACAATGACGCCGGGAAAGGAGTAAGACAGGCCGAACGTGCGGGCCTAAGCCATGGCCCGGAAGCTGAGAGTACCCCATGGTTTTCTACGTGGGTGGCTTGCAACAAATACACAGTGACCGTGAAGTGGTGTTGGTTACGTCCAAATACAGGCTGATCGTCAGCGCGTCGATGAAGATAACTGACCCCAAAGTTTTCAAAGAATTGGACCCCGTGATCACCGAAGGAAAGACAGCCCACAGAGGCTTCCGCAGTGGGGCAATCTCCTCTGCGGCTGGAGCGATTCTGTTCAAGTGCAAGCCTCCGAGAAGCTCCATAGAGTCCGGGTCACTCTCAGACCGGAAAAGAGAAAAGTGCACCCTGTCGCACATCTTGGCCGTGCGCACTTGCCTCAAGACCGCCCCCCCTACTTCCTTCCCTCAACACCCCCAATCCCCAACCCCTTGAGCAATGGGTGACCTTATACAGCCCCGTCCTACGCGCACAGCTCGTAGTGACGCACAGAGGCCAGGAGATGTTGGGAATATACGGGTCCCGTAACAAGGGAACCACCCCGTCTGGTGCCTGAGTCTACCCCGGAATATTTTGGGCTCAAAAAAAAAGTTGATCTGTCATCATACTAAACACGCCCTCTTTTACTGCACAGCGATGAAACTAGCAACATCAGCCGCAACACTGCCGGAGGCACTCGGCTTCAGAGTACAGAGTTTACACAGACCCGCGGCACGTTCGGTAAACGGCGGCTCCACCAAGAGTCTGCCACAAGTTAAACAACGCCTGAGGAAGCGAGCACCACACTGGGAGGGGAGGCCGTGCTGGTGTCACAGTAGCAGCTTGAGGAAGGTGTTGAAATTCCCTAGCTTCTTGGAAAGAGCCATGGACATTGCCGTGTACGTTGATAACCCCGGTTGTTTTGTGCTTGTTTTTCTGGCTTGTATTTTTTATTTTTGTGTGTCTTTCTCCGTTTTCAACGTGAACTAGTCTAGGCAGTCCCTAGGGTTTCCTCAGAATACTGAGGCAGATAGCCACATATACCACGTCCAATTTCCACTGTGCCACGGCAAGTCCATGTGAATTGTGGATGATGGAAATTAGAAGCTTCTTCGAAAGGAAGGTTGATAATATGCCCTACGTTGGGCCTCTTTTGCTTAAGAGACGCCTTTTTGTGTTAGGGTACAATGCCGAAGATGTTCGGCCAACCACGACCCCACCAGACGACACTTCCTCACAAGAGGAAGTAAACTCCACTAAGAGAGGATCATCCCTCCTTAACCGTCGGACATGGAAACGGCAAGGTGTGTGTTCATGTGAAGGAAAGTTTGACATCCACCTAAATGCAGCCTTACGGCTACAAAGGAAAGCTATACAGCTTTCTCAGAAACTTCGCAGTTGAAAAAAAATTCGTCCTGGTCCAGGATTCGAACCCGGGACCACTGCTTAACCGGAGCAGTCGCTCTATGTGTTCATATGTGTTCATATTGCCTGCCGGCTGCGAAGAGTCTGGCATTTTGTGTTTCTTAGTGATACATTCGGCTGACAGAGGCTTACCAGTTCAATATTGGCGCGCAGCCGTTTCCCGATGTTCTGCCCATAAAAACAACGTTTGATATTCCTGTGATCGGTATGAAGCGAAAAATTCATCAGAGAATACAACGTTGACAGGACGGTATGGGGCAAAACACCGACTTACAGGGAGTACACTTCATTAACGGCCGTCGAACCAATAGCTTAGGTAAACACTAAGGTCATGGCAACAACCATAGGATTAGACTGTCGTTCACCTATTCGCAATGGGGCTTACCTTTACCGGAGTACACTTACATCATATTGCTCTAATAAAATCTTGAATCAGATTTCTTGTATTCTTTGCGGCAAGCTATGCGAAGAGAAAAAATGGTCCGGAAAGGCTCGTATGTTTATAGTCGGTCTCTGCTCATGGGGCAACAAGAGGTAATACAGATAATTGAATAAAAAACAAGCCTTTATGTCTACGTAATCCAAAGTAGCCCTCTTTTTCTTTTCTGGTAGGCAGAACACCCACCACCGCCAAGGTTGGTGTTACAGTTTCGCGAAAATAGAAGGAGGTCATGCCAGCACATTATTTGTGTGTATGTTACTGACGGAAAAGGGTGTATGTTAGATGTGTAGAAGTACGGATTGCCGAGCGGTAGGTAGTGACTACCCCGAACAAAAGTAGGCGATCAGGCCCGCTAAAGACCTCAGAACACGCCGAGCCGTTTGCCCAAAACTAACAGTGTTTATTTTCACAAAGCGGCCTCTCGCCGCTGTACCAGGCATGCACCGCTGAACACAAAACTATCAGTTCCGTGTGGGGGCGATGCACTTAAGCTAACATAGTAACACTTCCCCCTTCTTAGGAGGAACACCATGGGGATTACCTATTCACTAGTTTCCTCTCCTCGTGCCACCTCGCAACTTTGGTGTCCTAGGCGTTGGCATGCCAGTCACTGTTCACGTGCACAACACTGTTGAGCGCAGTCCCGTCGCGGTCCATGGCGCAGCCACTCCCAGAAAAGCTATTTCTAGGTGGCTTTTGTGATGAGGTACTTCCTGAACAGGTGATGCATGGAGAGGCAGTGGTGGCTCCTGGTGTAATGGAGCTGCAGCACCAGCAGATTTAGGGGAAGTCAGTTGTTTGTCTGCGCACGGCGTAAGTGGTCGCTGTGTATGTTCCCCAAAGTCGCATCTTCAAACCCGATATGCGCTGATGACGGAGTGACGTTTACAACAGCAGCAGGCACGCAAGCTGTAACCCTGTGGAAGTTTCGCGCAAACGCATCATCACCGGGCTGCAGTGATGGTGCCAACCGGGACCTTCTGTCGAAATACAATCTCTGATTGAGGTATTTTGGAAGTACACATGAGTGCAAGTTTGGCCTCAGGACATCCAACATAGTCTTGAACATTCCTCCCGTCAAGAGCTCACATGGTGGCCGACCTGTAACTTCGTGTAGTGTGGTCTTGTAGGGGAATAGGAACCTGATGATCTGCGTTTGGAAGTTCACCGAGCCAGACTTCTTGAGTTTGTTCTTTACAGTTTGCACAACTTTTTCAGCTTCACCGTTTGAGGAAGGGTGATACGTACGGCGATGCGAGCATGCGGCATATTCCATTTTGAGTTAAGAATTGAAGGTACTTGGCACTGGTGAAAGCAGGACTGCTCTCGAAAACTATGACGTATGGCGGGCCCCGATGAGTGATTGCAATTCTCAAAGCAGAAATGGTAGCTTCTGCAGATGTGGAAGACACAGTAAAGGCTTCTACAAAGTTTAAGGTCACATCCACAATAATCAAGAACGTGTGACCTAGGAATGGTCCACCAAAGTTCATGTGAAGCCTTGACCAGGGTCGCCGTGGAAAAGGCCTCGGCGTCTGCGGAACCTGTGGTGCAGCTCGATGTTGAGTCTGACACGAAGGGCAGCTCTTCACATTATTGGCATTGTAATTGTCAATGCCTGGCAACCAAACATGGCTCGTGGCAATCATCTTGCTCTTCTCAGTGCCCGGGTAGCTGGCATGAACACCATCAAGAACTTGGACCTGCAATGACTTGTAATCAGTACGCTTGATTGCCAGAGTAGGCAATCCTCATGGAGACTGAGTTCTGAACTTCCGGTATTGATGGGGTTCCACTGTAGTCCCAGTGGGAGGCTTTCATTTTTTCAGAAAAGGAAGAACAACTTGACCCAGAACTGGATCATTTCTCGTGGCTTGGCCCACAACACCAGGTGAAAGGAATCGCGGATACGCCTCTCCAGCAAGATTTCGGCAGGTCGTGGTACTGCAGTGGTGTCAGTTGTCAGAAGGAGTCTACTAAGAGCATCGGCGTAGCCGAGATCTTTGCCAGGCTTGCGTACGAGTTCGTATTTGTACGCAGAAAGCTTCAGAGCCCACCCGACCACTTGAGTTGAAGTTTGAATTGGAACGGGCTTGTGGGCGCCCAGCAGTCCAAGAAGTGGCTTGAGGTCAGCGTGTTCTTCGAATGAGATGCCCCACAAGTACTGTTCGAACCAATCCACTCCTCCTTGTCGAGTTGACTACAGTTTGGTTCTGCTGTTTACAAGCTCCTCTAGGCAAAATCAATAGGATATTCCCAGCCATCAGCACGTTTGTGTGCCAGGACTGCCCCTATGCCATTGGGCGAATAGTCGCAGCTGAGACAAACAGGCCTGGCAGGTTGCAATGCATAAGAAGTGGAGCGGATGTCCCCAACTGCTTGCAGGCAGTGAATGCATCTCGTCGTTCTTCACCCCACCCCCACTTCCTTCATTCAGTAAAAAAGCAAGTGCAGCGGGCGGAGAAGTGAAGAAAGATTGGGTAAGCGCCTGTAGAAGTTCACAATTTCCAATAAACTGTGACGTTCCTCGATATCGTGAGGCGCAGGAGCATGCACAATGGCTGCTACCTTGTCAACGTTCGTGGAAAGGCCTTCCTTGCTGATTATGTGCCCGAGATACTCAACATGTGGCACGAAGAAGTGGCATTTTTCAAGATTCAGCTTGAAGACAGATTACTTACGCTTGCTAAGGACATTTCGGAAGTTGAAAAGGTGGTCAGCAGTCGTTTCCCTTCAGTTATAAGAATGTCATCGAAATGGACTGCTACATGTGGCAGTCACCTAAGCACGTTCTCCATCTCACGCTGAAATATGGCAGGAGCAGATGAGACGCCATAAGGCTACAGGGTGTACTGAAACAACCCAATATGCGTCACAATGGTGACGTACTCTCTAGAGGCCTCGTCAACGACGTGAACTTGCTGGTACGCATCTCACAAATGCAAGTTTGTGAATTTCTCACCTCCAGCAAGCACAGTCCACAGGTCTTCGATCTTTCCAATGGGGTACCGCTCCCCTGTTGCCACTGGGATTATGATGACACCAAACTCGTCACACATTCTGATGCGTTCATACCTTTTTGTCACACGAACAATAGCTGCAGCCCGCTTTGCTGTCTTGACTGGATCAAGAGTGAAATCTCTTCCTTATCTCTGGATTTCCTGTCTGAGTTCTTCGGTCCAGGCATACCATAGTGGACAAGGCTTGGAGAACCGAGGCGGAGCTCCTGAAGAAACATGGAAGAGAAACTTTAGCACCCTTGAACGTACCCGCCTTCTTCTCAACACTCTCGGCGTAGCCTTGGACTCAGTGTGTGACGTCGGAAAGTGCGTGGATGTTCACATCCACGTCGCAGACGATAATGCTCAGCTCACGCATCCAGTTGCTTCCCAGAAGAGCGGGAGATCCGTACCTGATCGGAATAATAGGGAGGCCAGCCTCCTTGTCATGATACTTCACAGTAATGTCAGCTTTGCCGTGAATCCTTTTCAGTTACCTGGAACCGCTTCGCAGAAGCACTTGTCACGGCTGCACAGGCACGGAAGGCAAAGCTGAAGAAGACGCGACTTCGCAATGACGGATACCCTGGCCCCGTGTCATTTTCTAAGCGGGAGCGGCTTGTCCGCAAACGTCAACAGAACGATTGACGGGTAAAAAGCGGCGTATTAAACGACAGGTAAGGACATGGGTAAGAAGTGATGGACAAGAAAACGCCTGTGGAAGTTGACAAGTCCCACAAAACTCTGAGGTACTTAACATCGTCAGGCACAGAGCATGCAGAATGGCTGCTACCTTGTAACCGTCGGGAAAAGGCCTCCTTGCTGCATGATGTGACCGAGATACTGCCCAGGCACCGAAGGCAAAAGCCGAAGAAGACGCGACTTCGCCATGACAGATACTCTTGCCCCCGTGTCCACTTCCATGTGGAGCAGTTTACCGCAAACGTCAACAGTGACAGTGAAAGGTGGAGGTGGCGTGGCGTAGCCAACATGACACATGTAGAAAACGTCGGGAGCGACAAGGTTGTAGGGGCGTCTTTATTCGCGACAGTATCACACATGACGGTTTTTCGACGATGGTTAAGCTATCTCGTGCGAAAAACGAGAGAGCCTTAGAAGGGCTCTTGCTGCGGGCTTGGCTGTCCTTTCGTCTCCTATGTTCTCCTAGGTAGAAACATGTCGTGATAAGAGGCCCTAACGTGGCACTCGGGCGAGGCTTGGTCTTTTGGGAAGTTCGGACGCAATCATGTCAAATTAGTCTTAGGAATGAAGATGGCACGGTTTTGCATTCTAATTAGGCTGCGGTAAACTTTAAGAGCCGAACGCGGGGATAACCTATTGGGGCACAATGATACCAACGAAATACCCTTTGTAAGATTTTAGGGGGTGTGCCAATGTTGATGAGAAAATGGTGTTATTCTTTCAATACTGTCACGATCGTCTACGCCAGGCACTTCGCAGAACAGTAGGGCGTTCATAATAGGCAGAAGGAATGGAAAATTCGGCGGAAACTTTAAGCACCGGTGATAACATGTGGAAGGTACAGTAGAGTCGTTCAATGCGTCTCTGGTCATGAAACTCCCGCCCAAGTTTTGTAGGGGGACCAAGCCTACCGCGAGTGGCGCCACCACAAATCGGAGGGCATCGGGCGGCCGTCGCTGCTCTGTAGCCACACCGGCTGGCAGGAACGCAGTAGCAGCATGCCCGTTTGCACCAACGTTTTTCGCCACTCACAAAATGATAAGTCCATTTGAGTGGCCCACGACACAAAAGCGAAAGCGCACTGCTGATAAGGCGGTGAGCGTCTGCTTTATCTTACTCCGTGGTCGGTTCCCTGCCAAACGCGCTCTGACCACGCCTTCGGCTGCCCTCCGAGCAACCCCAGCGCCGCGGCGCGTCAGCGTACGAAGCTCTCCTTTAGCGTGATGGCGAAGTTTCCTGACCAGAAAGGCATTGAAGGCCTCTGGCTGCAGCTTTCTAGACGGTGGCAATCTAGTAAAAATAGGAAAAATGATATTGAAAAGGGCTGTATTCTACCCAATATCTGGTCCAGTTTTATTGCGCGGGCAGTTCATGTGATGACATTGTACAAAAAACTGTGGTTGTTACTCTAACATTCTTCTCGAAATTATTGCTTCCTGCTAATGTGAAAATGCTGCATCCTTGGTTTTGCCGTCTTTATTGTCAATTACGGCCTCGTACGATCACAGTTAAGTGACACGAAGATTTTGCGATTGTACTACTGCCCTTGACCATTATGTGTGCAGCAACACAAGTGCGGTGGCAACATTATTACGCCAATGAATGCAACTAAGCAAGAGACAATCTGAAGCCTTTGTGAAAGTTTAGGCGCCTTCATTTCGAACAGGCCATACCGAGCCACTTTCCCATGATTTGAACACAAAAATGACTACACCGATTTTTAGACCTGTGTTTATGCACTACCTCTCATATTTTGCATACCTAACACCGCCAATAAATGCAATATTGTGAGACACCCTGACCACGCCTCTGTGCTCTTCAACACGTTACAGACGTTTCCTCGTAATCGGTACATTATCATCAGTGCTAGCTCTCGTGGCCCCGGCATCATCATGACCTGTACATAGTCACCATCAGCACTTAATTGTGCTTTTCGTCCGAGTGTCCGAATAAACCGGTCACGCTTTCCATCGTCTCTCAAGTGGTGGAGGGTGCGTTTCGATCTCGCAGTCTACCTCTGCAGCGCCACTCCTGGAGCTCCGTTCGGGCCGCCGTCTGACTCAGGAGACCATGCCCATGAGGCTCGATCCAGCCAGCGCCACGGCTACGCCTTCCCCGCAATGTTTTATCAGCCGCCAGCGAGATCCGCCCGACTTCGCTGGCCTTCGTGGGGATGATGTAGAAGAGTGGTTGGAGAACTTCGAAAGGGTCAGCGCATATAACGGGTGCGACGACAAGCTAAAACGACTGACTGTCGGCTTTTCCCTCACTGAGATCGCGAAGACGTGGTACCGCAATAACGCGGGACGCCTACCCGATTGGACGACCTTTACAACCGAGAGCCGCAAGATTTTTGGGACATCCACAGCTCGCTCTGAGGACGCGAAAAAGAAACTGGAAGCGCGCGTGCAACACCCGTGCGAAAGCTACACGTCTTATATCGAAGATGTTCTCGCACTGTGCCGGAAGGTCAATAAGGATATGTCAGAGTCGGACCGCGTACGCCAGATACTGAAAGGCATTACCAGTTCGCTTTCACTGCGCTCGCCCTTCAGAACCCAAGAACCGTCTCGGATGTCACCACTACTTGCCAACGTCTTGACGATCTGCAGTCAATCCGTATTCAGCAGGATACATCGGCCACGCGCTTAGGCGACGAAGACCTTCGCGTGTTTATAAGGCAGCTGATTCGGGAGGAGCTTGACGGCCGGGCCTCCGTGTGTGCTTCTGCTCCTGCTCACCACTCAGCAAGCACCAATCTTCGACAGATAATCAAGGAGGAGCTTGCCTTTGTGCCTGGTCGGTCAGTGCCTGATCTTGCCACCCCTTATGCCGTACCGTCCTATTCGGAAGTCGCTGGAAGGCCGCCCCTGCCCTTGGCCCCGGTTACCTCGCAGCCTCTGCCTGGATATGTGGCAACGATCAACCATGCCATTCGGCCACAGCCTTACTATCGCACGTGGGGACCGCCGAGCCCCGAGCGCCCACCTAATCGGCCAGTGTGTTTCTACTGCGGAATTCGCGGCCACATTGCTGGGTTCTGTCGCAGGCGTGCACAGGATGAACGGCGTGGCTACGACACCTACGAGCGCGACGTAACGAGCCCTCGTTATGGATACCGCCAGCGGGGTTACCAATCTCCGACCCGCCAGACTCCTCCCCCAGCCGATTCCCCTGGGTTTCAGCCAATTCACGTGATCAACGACGCCGCCCCCCTCACCTTTCCGCCGATCTGTATCGCCGCTTCGCCCCGTCGTGCACGACAGCGCTCGTCTCTCGGAAAACTAAGCCATGCAGTTTTTGGAGGGGAAACTGCATACAGGGAAAAGATAAAATCTCCTCCAGAGCATCCCTCGAACAGTTTGTGTGTATTCGTCGAAGGCGTCCGCACCGAAGCGTTGGTGGACACTGGTGCAAGCGTCTCAATTATTCATGCTGATCTGTGCAAAAGGTTACGCAAGGTGAGAACACCGTTTAGAGGTCCCTCATTACGTGGTGCAAATGAAGCACGCATCGATCCTTCTGCATATTGTACAGTGCGTGTCTCCATTGAAGGAATGTGTCATCATATCCAGTGTGCCGTACTCTCCACGTGTCCATACGACGTAATTTTTGGATGGGACTTTCTGTCATCGACGTCCACTCTTATTTGTTGTCGAACTCCTGCTATTAGCATCACAGATACTAATCATTCAACTGTTTCCCCGACAGAGCCAATTTCTTTGGTGCTGACTACCGATCACGTCGTACCCTCCCGTTGTGAGCACATCCTTTCAGTTTCTGCTAGCCTATACTTGACGGTGATGTCCTGGTCGTTCCCTGCAGCCGCCTCCTTTCCCGTGGACTTGCTGTTGCCGCGTGTCTCGTTCGTTTTTCCGAAGGGCAAGCTCTTATACCTGTGCAAAACACCACTGCAGAAGACGTTCTGCTTCCGCTAGGTTCCACAATTTCACCCGTCTCCGATGTCGAGGTGACCATTCTGCCTTCGCGTTCCCGTCCCCTTACATGCCTGGCTTCAGCGACTACGTCCTCGAAGCCTTCCTTGCAGTCACCGTCAGCCCGGACCTGACAGAGTCACAGAAATTATCAGTCCTGGAGCTTTTAAATAAGCACCGTGCATCGTTCGACTCCTACTCAACCGTTCTTCCCCACACAACAACGGCCACGCATCGCTTAGAAACCGAAGGGTCGTCTATTGTTCGCCGTCGCCCGTATCGCGTCTCCTCATCAGAAAGGCAATTCATCGAGGAAAATGTGGCTGACATGCTGAAACGCAATGTTACCCGGCCTTCATGTAGTCCTTGGTCGTCCCCGGTCGTGCTAGTAGAGAAGAAAGATGGCACCGTACGCTTTTGCGTTGACTATCGTGCCCTCAACAAGATTACCAGAAAGGATGTATATCCCATGCCACGCATAGACGATTCCCTGGACTGCCTTCAAGGAGCCGAATACTTTTCGAGCCTTGACCTGCGTTCTGGCTATTGGCAGATCCCCATGCATGAGTCCGACAAAGAAAAGACCGCGTTTGCAACTCCCGATGGCCTATACGAATTTAATGTCATGCCATTCGGGTTGTGCAACGCTCCGGCGACATTTGAACGCATGATGGATTCGGTGCTCAGAGGACTGAAATGGAAGACCTGTTTCTGCTACCTGGACGACGTCGTTGTCTTCTCGTCGACGTTTACAGAACATCTTAAGCGTCTGGACGAGGTACTCACATGCATTTGTAACGCCGGACTTCAACTCAACTCAAAAAATGCCGCTTTGCTACCAAAAACCCTCAAGGGGCTTGGCCATGTCGTTAGTAAAGATGGCATCAGACCCGATCCTGAGAAAATCGCTGCCGTTGTCAGCTTTCCTCGTCCCCCCCAACAAAAAGACCTCCGTAGTTTTCTTGGGTTGGCTTCGTATTTTCGCCGCTTTGTCCCGGGAAATTTTTCCACCATTGCGTCCCCACTGAACCATCTCCTACAGTCTGGCGCCCAGTACGTTTGGTCCGATGACTGTCAACGCGCTTTTGACGATCTGAAAGCCGCTCTAACGTCTGTTCCGGTGCTCTGCCACTTTGACGAAACAAAGCCCACTATACTCCACACGGATGCTAGTGGCCATGGCATTGGCGGTGTTCTCCTCCAAAGTGATGATAAACTTCGGAAGAGGGTCGTCGCCTACGCAAGCCGTTCCTTGACACCTGCAGAGAAGAATTACACAATCACTGAACAGGAATGCCTTGCCATCGTTTGGGCTGTTCAGAAATTTCGCCCTTACCTTCATGGCCGTCATTTTACAGTGGTGACCGACCATCATGCGCTGTGCTGGTTGTCCACCATGAAAAAACCCCTCTGGACGCCTTGGCCGCTGGGTTCTCCGCCTCCAGCAGTACTATTTTTCCGTGGCGTATAAGTCAGGGAAGAAGCACATGGACGCCGACGCTCTCTCTCGTTGCCCATTGTCCTCTTCCTCTTCCGATGCGCAGGAATCCGCCGACAACACACTTCGTTTGGCCCCGTTATCTCCTCAAACATTGAGGGACGCGTCGATTTGCCGTCGCTGCAACCCCCGCCCGACGCATATTGCGGCCCCCTCATTGACTATCTCGACGGTCGTTTAACACCTCCAAACAGCCGTGCGCATCGCCAACTCAGTAAGTTCAAACTATTTCATTGGGGTTCTTTACCGGCAAAATAACCATCCAAATGGGAGAAAATGGGTCCCCGTTGTCCTCGTACACTCCGGGGCCCTATTCTCGAAGCCACCACCGCTACCGCTGGGCACCTTGGGTTTGCAAAAACTGACGAGCGCACACGTAGTCTCTACTTTTGGCCTGGCCTGTTCACTTGTGTTGCCAAATACGTTCGCTCGTGCGCCTTCTGCCAGCACCGCAAGCGCTCACCTACTCCCCTGCCGGCCTTCAACCTCCCCCCTTGTCCGTCAGAGCCTTTCGGGACCGTCGGCATCGATTTGTTTGGACCACTACCTCCAAAGCCGTCTGGATACCGTTGGATAGTTACGGTTGTCGACCATCTGACACGATACGCTGAAAAAGCACCAAATTTGCTCTGGAACGGCTGCTGAAGTCGCTGACTTTTATACACAACATTATTTTGCGCCATGGCGCGCCACGCGTCCTCCTCAGCGATCGCGGCAGGGCTTTTCTGTCCGCTGTAGTCGAAGAGCTTCTGCGTGCCTCCAAGATCGTGCACAAGACAACGTCCAGCTACCATCCCCAGACGAATGGATTAACAGAGAGATTCCATCGAACCCTCGCGGACATGCTCTCGATTTATGTCAGCCCTGATCATCGCAACTGGGATACCATCCTGCCATTTGTGACTTTTGCGTACAAATTTAACCCGCAACCCCAAAAAACCTGGATACTCACCATTTTTACTTTCCCCCCCTTTTTTTTGGCAACTTTCTTCTATCCCTGTCCCCTCTTTTGTCATCTCCGGGGGCAGTCGTTTCACCGGGTCGCCCACTGGCCCCGAACCCCCCGCAGTCAAAACCCAAAGTCCCAAAAAGAAGCAAAGCTCGCTAAAGACGTCGCACATTTTCTGTTAATTTCGGCCCGGGGGATTAAGTTTTTTATGGACCCCTGTTCGTGTACCCGGCCTTTTGCGAAAAATTCCTTTCGCTTTTTTGGTCCACACAAAACCACAGACCAGACTTCGCCATTTTAATTACGCCAGTAGAACAGTCGTCCGTGGGCCGGCCCTGGGCCCCCCAAACGTGCAAATTGCCTCAAAACCCCAACCCCAGGACAAAAAAGAACCCCGGCCAGGTGGGGCCCCTTCCGGCCGCGGAGGGGTAATTCTGTGAGACACCCTGACCACGCCTCTGTGCTCTTCAACACGTTACGGACATTTCCTCGTAATCGGTGCATTATCATCAGTGCTAGCTCTCGTGGCCCCGGCATCATCATCACCCGTACATAGTCATCATCAGCACTTAATTGTGCTTTTCGTCCGAGTGTCCGAATAAACCGGTCACGCTTTCCATCGTCTCTCAATATATTGAAAAATAAACGTTAAGGATAAATTTAGCTTTTAGGTACAAACTGCTGTTTTGTGTTTTCTGGATGGAAAATTAGCTGTAATATTTTCTCCGATCCGAACATGACACGCTAATTAAAGGAACAAACGTTTAAATTTGAGTGAACACGTGCACTTCTAAGAAAGCAAGGAATTTGAAACACGTGAAATACTATCAACACAATGAGAGGCAATGACTAGTGTCAGCGAGTCGAATGCAGCGTCATCTGCGCTGCGATAATTTATCTTGCGGCGGGAGAGTTTCTGGTGGTTTTGGATTACATTCAGAACAATGGACTAAAGGCAAGTTAATTAAGCCTAGTGACGGCGGTGCAAGACCGCCGTCACATTCAAATAAGAAAGCCCTGTGCGGCATGCGAAAAAAATGAAGAAGACACGCGGTTTGTTTTATAAGTTAGCACTACAGCTAGGCCCAGCGGGACGGTTGTAAAACACAGAAGTATGCAAAAAATAAGGAATGGTTCGCGGCGTTTACCCCCCGAAGAGTGCTTCGACCTGACAATGAAATAAAATGTAGGCCAAAAAATAAAAAACACCTTTTTCCCCTAGTAAAACCTGAGTTCTATGCGAAGAAGCCATGGGGTCGTTGAAGTGCCTATTACTTTCTTGAGGCCCTTCTCCGCCCGCTGTCCGCGGGCTGACACTGGCATTTACGCTGGCGTTTCGGCGGCGTTACCCATGGAACTCATCGCGGCGTTGCGGAGGAGAATGAGCGGAGCGGAGTTTGCGCCTCGCCCTCCCCGCGAGACATTGGGCCCCAAACGGGGTATGCAGCGCCTTTCTTTGCCGCCTACAACCCTGGCCCCGCTTTCGCCTTTATTCGCCCCCGCGGAGCCGCAGGGGGTTGCGATTTTGCGCAATCCCGGGAAGAGGAGAAGAATGCCGAAGAGGAGAGGAGCGGGAGCAGGATGCGCATGTGCATGGGGTATGGCCGCCACACAGTGGAGGGAGTGACTCGTCTCGTGCCGGGCCCCGGAAACACCGGCCACGCTGTCGCTGCAGGAGCCCTTAAAGGGCAAGACACCACGGGCCGGGGGGCAAGCCGGAGCATGCGAAGTGGGGGATGACTCCGCACATCGGAGGAAGGGACATAGCCCCAACCATAAGATGCTCCGCGTCTAAAAATCGTGATCTATGCTAGAAACGTGCGCTACGGGGGGCAGCGCACGTCGTCACAGTTTTACCGAATCATAGTTGGCGACATGCTTGCAGGTGAGAACATGTCGCTGAAAGCTGTACGGTAGGAAACACGGTAAGACAGCTTCTCGCTGAGGTGATCTCGTCAGATATTTTCCAAACCCGCGCATCACCGATGGGGGATGCTCGGAGTTTCGGCCGCGAAGGTTGTAGCGTACGGCTTCAATAAGCTGCTGGTCCCTTATCAAATTCGAGCAAGCTACGACAGCGTAGTCACGGCAATGTCTTCATCGTCTTCTACATGAGGTCGTATGATGTCGAGCATTATTGTCGGCAGTCGGTAGACAACCTCGAAGGTTGTCCTCTGCCTGATTTTCTGGTTAGCTGTGTTGTCGGGCACGTCAGCAGCTACAAGCGTGGCCCATGGGTAGGGCAGCCCCCACAAGCTGATCCCCACATTCAATGAAGAGCGCGATGAACTTGACGCTTACATCCAGCGTTTCGAACGGGTCGCGACGAGCCAGAATTGGCCGCAGGACAAGTGGGCGTTTTCATTGAACCTGTGCCTCACTGGTGAAGCTTTGGGGGTCGTCGGACGCATGGCTGCAGATGATGCGCTGAATTATGCTAAGCTGAAGCAGCCCTGCTTCAGCGATTTCGCTACACTGAAGAGGGGGACCGCACCAAGTTTCGTGGAGCCAAACCAGAGAACTCTGAGACAGGCCGCCAATTCCCGGTCGCTTGTTAGGCTATTTTTATAACTGGCAGGAACTGGCTAAGACCAACCCGAACCTATGAAGCTCTTCGTGACAAAATAGTCTCGCAGCAGTTTTTGAGCAAGTGTCAGATAAGGGGACTTTAAGGAAAGGGGCTGAAAAACGTTAAGACCAGTTAGCCGAGAATGCTGACAACTCCTCGACCCAAGGTCTTACAAACCTAGGGGAAAAGCCGAGAGGAGAAAGGGGTCTGGCAAGCCGCCATTGCCTCCAAGAATGCTTGACCTCCAGGATGTCGACGGAAAACCGCACTGCTTCCTTTGTCCAACAAAGGCCCAAACCCCCACTGTTGGGCGAAGACCAGGGCTTCCATTAGTCAAAAAACCGTTTCCTGTTTTAAGTGCCGCAAGACCGGACACAAAGCCGAAACGTGCCCTAACGTAGACTCTGAGAACAAAGCGTCATGTTCGCTGAGCCGTCCCAAAGGAGTGTCGCGATGGTAATGAGGACAAGGTGGCAACCCTTTATGAACAAAATAACTTTGCCCTCAGCCGCAAAACCTCCCAGGCTTCGAAGGACCGGATGCCTACCGCTAACGGTTGGCTGGAAGGAAGGAGAGTAACCGTGTTACGGGACTCCGGCTGTAACACTGTAATTGTGAACCGCTCTTTCGGGTTTCCCCATTCCAAGCTTACAGGAGGAATGAGCACTGTGCACCTTCTTGACCGCACTGCTCTGTGCCTACCTGAAGCCGAAGTGTATGTTGACTGCCCATTCTTCACCGGCCACGTAACAGCGACCTGCATGGACAACCCTCTTTACGAGGTGATTTTGGGAAATATCGCTGGCGTTCGTGATGCTGCAGCGCCGGACGTCAACTGGAAGGGTCAGCAACGCACTTCCGTCTCTCCGAAAGGACATCCCTCTTCTAAGCGGAAGTCGAAGTCCAGCAAGGTCAACGACAGTTTACGTAGGCCAAGCCAATTTGCGCCACCACCATCCGTCGACGAAGAGGAATGCGCGAGTGCGGCGAAACGCGTGGAACCTGTAGCCTCCATCAGCCCACTCAACATAAGCCCAACGGAGCTCGCTTCCATGCAGAAAGAAGACCGCACGCTTCAGTCCTGCTTCGACTCGGTTGGCAGGAAAATTACCGTGAAGAAACGGTCTTCGTCCCAGTGCACGGAATTCTTTTCCGCCGATGTCGGCTCCCATCGAAGAAGGAGATGGAACAACTAGTCGTTCCTAGCGGTCTCCGGGACTTCGTTCTAAAAATTGCTCACGAAGGGATTCTCTGCGGCCACCAAGGCATCAAAAGGACAACGGATAGGGTGCTGGGGGAGTTTTACTGGCCAGGAGTGCGATCCGATACCACGCGCTTTGTAAGATCATGTGATGTGTGCCAGAGAACCGTACCGAAACATCTGGTGGGGCGCGTACCTCTTGGAAGTATGCCAGTCATCGAGACCCCGTTCCAACGGGTAGCGATCGATATTATCGGTCCTCTCTCCCCAACCTCCCAGAAGGGGAATCGGTACGTCCTCACAATGGTAGACTTTGCAATACGTTATCCAGACGCAGTTGCTCTACCGAGTATTGAGACGGAGAAGGTGGCCGAAGGGTTGATGGAAATGTTTTCCCGCGTTGGTTTTCCACGAAAAATTGTTAGCGACCGAGGAAAGTCATTTATATCAGGCCTGATGGAGCTGAGCAGGCTCCTCTCGTTTGCACAGTTGCCCACGACACCATATCATCCCATGGCCAACGGGCTTGTCGAGCGGTTCAATGGCACGCTGAAGCAAATGGTTCGCCGCATGTGCCAGGAGAGCCCTAAAAACTGGGATAGGTACCTGGCCCCGCTACTATTCGCATACCGCGAAGTGCCTCAAGCCAGCCTGGGTTTCTCGCCCTTCGACCTGATCTATGGCCGCTACGTCAGGGGTCCTATGACCATCTTGAAGGAGTTATGGACAGGAGAAGGGATAGATCAGGACACAAAGACATCGTACGGTTACGTTGTCGATCTGAGACGACGCCTGGAAGACACCTGTCGCATTGCACACGAACAGCTTAGCAAAGCCAAGGTAGTGCAGAAACGCTACTACGACAGAAGGGCGAAAAGGCGCCAACTCAGCCCTGGAGACCAAGTATTGCTTCTTCTCCCGTCCGACACGAACAAGCTCATCCTGACATGGAAGGGGCCCTTCACTGTGCTTGAAAAAAAAAAAGATGTCGACTACGTCATCGACTTGGGAACGCGAAACCAGCTTGTTCCACATAAACATGTTGAAGAAGTATGAACCCCGGATTGCAGCTGCACAAACACGCCAACAGGCTTCTGTCGCACTGGAGGCTGAGGACGCGGAAGAACCGCCGTGTCTGCCTGTAGACCAGCAAGAAACGTTTCACGACGTTGCGGTTTCTCCGGACTTAAGCAAAGAAAAAAGGAGGGAAAAAGTTACTGGCCTCCTAGAGACGCACAAAATGATTTTCCAGATGCCCGGCAGGCCCCTCCCAGTGGTTTCCCTCCCCACGTCGGAAAACCGATCCAGGTGCCCAGTACCCAATCCCTTTCGGCATTCAGGAACCGGTGAACAAATAGGTGCAGCAGATGCTACAGCTACGTGTCATCGAGCCTTCGGAGTCCCCTTATCAGTCCCCCCTCTTGGCGGTGAAAAAAAAGGGGTGGCACCATAAGGCTTTGTGTCGACTTCCGTCAACTGAATTCGATCCTCGTCTATGACAATGAGCCCATCCCAAGAGTTGACATGATGTTCCCAAAACTAGGCAAATGCAGATACTTTTCTAAATTTGATTTTACGAAAGGTTATTGGCAGGTGCCTATGGACGAGGAGTCAAAACCAATGACAGCGTTCTCTTGCGCCTCTGGCCTGTACCAATTTCGATTTATGCCCTTTGGCATTAAGACAGCACCTGCAGTATTCACACGGCTAATGCGAAAACTAGTCGACGGCCTCCCAAACGTCTACCATTACTTTGATGACGTGCTCATCGCGACAGAAACATGGCTGGAGCATCTAGACATTCTTCAGGCATTTTTCCGACGGGTCGGGCAAGCCGGCCTGACCATTCGACCGAAGAAAGGCGAGATCGGGTACTCCTCGGTCAAGTTCCTGGGTTACATGGTTGGTCATGGTCTCCTTCGGCCCCCGGTAGAGATGCTTGAAAAAATTCATGCTGCACAACACCCCAAGACGAAGAAACAGGTGCGCTCTTACCTAGGCCTGACTGGATACTACAGAGATTTTGTACCTCGATATGCCGAAGTGTGTCATTCATTGACGGAGCTTACAAAAAAAGAGCACCGAATCAAGTCGCCTGGGGTGACGCCGAGGAAGCGGCATTCAACATCCTGAAGCAAATGCTTTCCAAGGAGCCCATTCTCAAAGCTCCTGATTTTTCCGAACCATTCATCCTTCGGACCGACGCTTCCTCGATCAGCATTGGCGCCGTACTCCTGCAGAAGCATGACGGAATTGCGCACCCTGTTGCGTATGCCAGCGACGTCTCCTACCTCGTGAGGCTGCCTACTCCACGATAGAAAGAGAAGGACTTGCCCTCGTATGGGCCGTGGGAAATTTCACGTCTATTTATTTGGGAAACCCTTCATACTGCAAAGTGACCACCAGCCCCTAGCTTATATAAACTCGGCAAAGCACATCAACACTCGTGTGTTACGGTGAAGCCTGGCTCTTATGGAATACGATTTTGTGGTGGAATACATCAAGGGTAGGGAGAACATTGGAGCCGATTATATGAGTCGACTGTCCGCACCCTGACTGTATTCATTTACCTTTTTTTTTTCCCCCCCCCGCTGCAATGAATTTTTCACTTGTTTTGGCTAGAGTGATATGTGGCTGTTTGAAATTTATCTCTGCCTTCGCTTTATCAACGGGTGTGTGTTTTTTTATACCCGTCGAGAGGCTCAAGCAGAGTGGCGCAGTTCCTGATAAAGCGACGGTAGAAGTTTACCAGACCCAGGAACTGGCGAAGCTTGGTGACCGACGTTGGAGTTGGGAAGTCAAGAATGGCCTGGACCTTGTTGGAGAGGGGCCGAATGCCTGTCGCATCCAGTCGATGTCCCAGAAAGTCGAGGGCGGGAACACCGAACTCGCTCTTCGTTGCGTTGATGACAACGCCATGGGCAGCCAAGCGTTCGTGGAGAATGCGGAGATGGTGAAGATGCTCCTCTAGGGACGTACTTGCTACCAGCAGATCGTCCACGTAAGCATAGACGAAGGGCAGTCCGCGCGTCACTGTATCGATGAAACGCTGAAACGTTTGGGCAGCGTTCCTGAGGCCGAACGGCATTCGGAGGAACTCAAAAAGGCCGAAAGGTGTTGTGATGGCCGTCTTGTATATGTCCTCCTCAGCGACGGGGATCTGGTGGTACGCCCGTACAAGGTCGATTTTTGAAAATATGGTGGCACCGTGCAGACTGGCGGTGAAATCTTGTATGTTGGGAAGGGGGTACCGATCTGGGATGGTGGAGAGGTTCAAGAATCGGTAGTCCCCAAACAAGGTCGCCAGTCACCGTTCTTCTTGGGTACCATGTGCAAGGGTGATGCGTAGCGGCTGGAAGAAGGTCGGACGATGCCAAGTTCCAGCGTGTGCTCGAACTCTGCAGGGCTATCTTGAATCTATCGGGAGCGAGACGTTGCGGACGAAAGAAAACTGGTGGTCCGGTAGTGTTGATATGATGACGGACGTCGTGAGTCACAGGCTGAGTCCAGTCGGGTGGTGACGTGATGGTGGGGAACTCCTTTAGCAGGGCGGCAAATGGTTCTTCAGCAACTGTAGCGCAGGAAGGCGCTACGTCAGCAGCTGCTGTCGCTACGACGCCTTGAACTGAGAGGAGGGTTGTGGCGTCGAGAAGTCGCCGTCGCTTGACGTCGACTAGGAGGCCATGTTTGGTAAGAAGTCCGCACCAAGGATGGCAGAAGCGAACGTCCGCGACCGCGAAAATCCACCGAAAGGTTCTGCGAAGACCAAGGTTCAAAGTCCAGGGATCGCTGCGCGAAAACGGGAATGCGCGTGCCGTTCACTGCCTGGAGGTAGAAGACTGCATTGGAGGTGCGGTCCGTGGCGTGAAGCTGTGCAAGACGCTGACTTGCTCTCCCGTGTCGACTAGAAAACTTTTGTGTGGTGGTGCGATCGACGATGTGAAACAGGCGACATTCTTCAATGGGGCCAGAACCGCTCGTCGCCGCTAGCGGTCTGCCGGGCCGTTTCCCGTCCATGAGCATGGCAAGAGGCAGTGGCGAGCGTCTGCGCCGAAACGGCGGTGGTAGAAGCATACACCGGGGACTGATGTAGGGCTGCGTCCACGAGCGGCATCACGGCGTCGGGAAGACGAGCGGTCGCGTCGGCGTGACGGGCTGGGAGAATGTGTTGAGCTGTTTCGCCTCGTCGCCGCGACAACGAGTTGCTCCAGTCGTTCGCACAGGTGATCGACACTGGCAGGCGACGCAGACGCACCTTCGTCGGCAGGAGCTGGCGTCGTGCGAGGGGCGGGTGATGCTGGCGTCGCGGTCACAGCAGCAATAGGTGAAGCTGTGCTGGCTACTTCCATTACCTTGTCGGCCAGGGACGCGAGCGAAGGGAGATCCATGGATGACGCTGTTGCGAGGACCATTTGCACGTTCGCAGGCAGGCTGCTTGCAGAAAGAGCTCGCGCAGCAATGCGCCGTCCATGGCTTGGGCACGTGAGCCGAGGGAGGTTGGGTCATGCGCCGCAGGAGTTGGCTCGTCTGCGGTCGCCAGCTCTTTCGGGTGTAAAAGCAGCTGCTGTAGCACGTGCGCTCAGATGCTGCTGTACTTTCGAGGAGCGCGGCTTTAAGCTGGTCGTAGGGCCGTTTGCTGGAGGGTTGCGTATGAAGGAAGCAAGAATGTCCGCAACCTCTTCCGCAGCAGTCGCTGGTAGAGCTCTCCGAGCGTAAGTGAAACTTACGTTCTTGGGAGGTGATGGCCAGACAGCGCTAACTGTGACTCGGCCTGGAGGAACCAGATGGCCGCGTTGTGTTCCCAATACTGCGGCAAGTGGATAGCCAGGGCGGCGATCTCGTTGCCGGCTGCTGGCGGTGCTCGCTGGTTCTGGTCGATTGCTGGACATGGCTCTACACTTCCTGGGAGGGATATCACGTCCGGGTCACCAACTGTAGAGCGCATGCCACGGAGGCGTTGAAAAGAGAGAGCGACCACGACATCGTAGCAAAGGCCGGTTTATTCCGAACAGCCGTAGGGGTCTCTATCTACTGATGCCAGGGGGCGCAACGAGCCCTCCGCGGGTGAGCGCGCTCGTTGGGCCTGTGTCACGCTGCTGCCACTGGCACTGTGTCGTGAAACTACAATAGTATGGCAGTTAGGGCCCGTACCCGTTGAGATGGCCCTTCTATAAGACGGGAAGACGACCATTCAGGCCAAACCCCTACCTTGGACAATGACGCCGGGAAAGGAGTAAGAGAGGCCGAACGTGCGGGCCTAAGCCATGGCCCGGAAGCTGAGAGTACCCCATGGTTTTCTACGTGGGTGGCTTGCAACAAATACACAGTGACCGTGAAGTGGTGTTGGTTACGTCCAAATACAGGCTGATCGTCAGCGCGTCGATGAAGATAACTGACCCCAAAGTTTTCAAAGAATCGGCTGTGTCCCTCGTACTCGCACAGCCGCGATTGGACCCCGTGATCACCGAAGGAAAGACAGCCCACAGAGGCTTCCGCAGTGGGGCAATCTCCTCTGCGGCTGGAGCGATTCTGTTCAAGTGCAAGCCTCCGAGAAGCTCCATAGAGTCCGGGTCACTCTCAGACCGGAAAAGAGAAAAGTGCACCCCGTCGCACATCTTGGCAGTGCGCACTTGCCTCAAGACCGCCCCCCCTACTTCCTTCCCTCAACACCCCCAATCCCCAACCCCTTGAGCAATGGGTGACCTTATACAGCCCCGTCCTACGCGCACAGCTCGTAGTGACGCACAGAGGCCAGGAGATGTTGGGAATATACGGGTCCCGTAACAAGGGAACCACCCCGTCTGGTGCCTGAGTCTACCCCGGAATATTTTGGGCTCAAAAAAAAGTTGATCTGTCATCATACTAAACACGCCCTCTTTTACTGCACAGCGATGAAACTAGCAACATCAGCCGCAACACTGCCGGAGGCACTCGGCTTCAGAGTACAGAGTTTACACAGACCCGCGGCACGTTCGGTAAACGGCGGCTCCACCAAGAGTCTGCCACAAGTTAAACAACGCCTGAGGAAGCGAGCACCACACTGGGAGGAGAGGCCGTGCTGGTGTCACAGTAGCAGCTTGAGGAAGGTGTTGAAATTCCCTAGCTTCTTGGAAAGAGCCATGGACATTGCCGTGTACGTTCATAACCCCGGTTGTTTTGTGCTTGTTTTTCTGGCTTGTTTTTTTATTTTTGTGTGTCTTTCTCCGTTTTCAACGTGAACTAGTCTAGGCAGTCCCTAGGGTTTCCTCAGAATACTGAGGCAGATAGCCACATATACCACGTCCAATTTCCACTGTGCCACAGTTGGGGCAAGTCCATGTGCATTGTCGATGATGGAAATTAGAAGCTTCTTCGAAAGGAAGGTTGATAATATGCCCTACGTTGGGCCTCTTTTGCTTAAGAGACGCCTTTTTGTGTTAGGGTACAATGCCGAAGATGTTCGGCCAACCACGACCCCACCAGACGACACTTCCTCACAAGAGGAAGTAAACTCCACTAAGAGAGGATCATCCCTCCTGAACCGTCGGACATGGAAACGGCAAGGTGTGTGTTCATGTGAAGGAAAGTTTGACATCCACCTAAATGCAGCCTTACGGCTACAAAGGAAAGCTATACAGCTTTCTCAGAAACTTCGCAGTTGAAGAAAAATTCGTCCTGGTCCAGAATTCGAACCCGGGACCACTGCTTAACAGGAGCAGTCGCTCTACCAACTGAGCTAACAAGCATGCTAGTCGTTAGTAGCGCGAAAGCGAATTGATCAAAAACTCGAAGTGAAGGACGGTTACTCGACCAGATTCAGGGGAAATCCCCAAGGTGGAGTAAGTTCTGTGAAGGAAAGTTTCACATCCACCTAAATGCAGCCATACGGCTACAAAGAAAACCTATACAGCTTTCTCAGAAACTTCGCAGTTGAAGAAAAATTCGTCCTGGTCCAGGATTCGAACCCGGGACCACTGCTTAACTGGAGCAGTCGCTCTACCAACTGAGCTAACCAGCAGGCTAGTCGTTAGTAGCGCGAAAGCGAATTGATCAACAACTCGAAGTGAAGGACCGGTGTTAATCGACCAGATTTAGGGGAAATCCCCAAGGTGGAGTAAGTTTCTGTGAAGGAAAGTTTGATATCCACCTAAATGCAGCCATACGGCTACAAAGGAAAGCTATACAGCTTTCTCAGAAACTTCGCAGTTGAAGAAACATTCGTCCTGGTCCAGGATTCGAACCCGGGACCACTGCTTAACCGGAGCAGTCGCTCTATGTGTTCATATGTGTTCATATTGCCTGCCGGCTGCGAAGAGTCTGGCATTTGTGTTTCTTAGTGATACATTCGGCTGACAGAGGCGTACCAGTTCAATAGTTGGCGCGCAGCCGTTTCCCGATTGTTCTGCCCATAAAAACAACGTTGAATATTCCTGGTGATCGGTATGAAGCGAAAAAATTCATCGGAGAATACAACGATGACAGGACGGTATGGGGCAAAACACCGACTTACAGGGAGTACACTTCATTAACGGCCGTCGAACCAATAGCTTAGGTAAACACTAAGGGCATGGGCAACAACCATAGGATTAGACTGTCGTTCACCTATTCGCAATGGGCTTACCTTTACCGGAGTACACTTACATCATATTGCTCTAATAAAATCTTGAATCAGATTTCTTGTATTCTTTGCGGCAAGCTATGCGAAGAGAAAAAATGGTCCGGAAAGGCTCGTATGTTTATAGTCGGGCTCTGCTCATGGGCAACAAGAGGTAATACAGATAATTGAATAAAAACCACAAGCCTTTATGTCTACGTAATCCAAAGTAGCCCTCTTTTTCTTTTCTGGTAGGGCAGAACACCCACGACCGCCAAGGTTGGTGTTACAGTTTCGCGAAAAAAGACGGAGGTCATGCCAGCACATTATTTGTGTGTATGTTACTGACGGAAAAGGGTGTATGTTAGATGTGGTAGAAGTACGGATTGCCGAGCGGTAGGTAGTGACTACCCCGACAAAAGTAGGCGATCAGGCCCGCTAAAGACCTCAGAACACGCCGAGCCGTTTGCCCAAAACTAACAGTGTTTATTTTCACAAAGCGGCCTCTCGCCGCTGTACAGGCATGCACCGCTGAACACAAAACTATCAGTTCCGTGTGGGGGCGATGCACTTAAGCTAACATAGTAACACTTCCCCCTTCTTAGGAGGAACACCATGGGGATTACCTATTCACTAGTTTTCCTCTCGCTCGTGCCACCTCGCAACTTTGGTGTCCTAGGCGTTGGCATGCCAGTCACTGTTCACGTGCACAACACTGTTGAGCGCAGTCCCGTCGCGGTCCATGGCGCAGCCACTCCCAGAAAAGCTATTTCTAGGTGGCTTTTGTGATAGGTACTTCCTGAACAGGTGATGCATGGAGAGGCAGTGGTGGCTCCTGGTGTAATGGAGGCTGCAGCAGCCAGCAGATTTAGGGGAAGGCAGTTGTTTGTCTGCGCACGGCGTAAGTGGTCGCTTGTGTATGTTCCCAAAGTCGCATCTTCAAACCCGATATGCACTGATGACGGAGTGACGTTTACAACAGCAGCAGGCACGCAAGCTGTAACCTGTTGGAAGTTTCGCGCAAACGCATCATCACCGGGCTGCAGTGATGGTGGCCAACCGGGACCTTCTGTCGAAATACAATCTCTGATTGAGGTATTTTGGAAGTACACATGAGTGCAAGTTTGGCCTCAGGACATCCAACATAGTCCTTGAACATTCCTCCCGTCAAGAGGCTCACATGGTGGCAGACCTGTAACTTCGTGTAGTGTGGTCTTGTAGGGGAATAGGAACCTGATGATCTGCGTTTGGAAGTTCACCGAGCCAGACTTCTTGAGTTTGTTCTTTACAGTCTGCACAACTTTTTCAGCTTCACCGTTTGAGGAAGGGTGATACGTACGGCGATGCGAGCATGCGGCATAATTCCATTTTGAGTTAAGATTGAAGGTACTTGGAAACTGGTGAAAGCAGGACTGCTCTCGAAAACTATGACGTATGGCGGGCCCCGATGAGTGATATGCAATTCTCAAAAGGCAGAAATGGTATGCTTCTGCAGATGTGGAAGACACAGTAAAGGCTTCTACAAAGTTTAAGGTCACATCCACAATAATCAAGAACGTGTGACCTAGGAATGGTCCACCAAAGTTAATGTGAAGCCTTGACAGGGTCGCCGGGAAAAGGCCTCGGCGTCTGCGGACCTGTGGTGCAGCTCGATGTTGAGTCTGACACCGAAGGGCAGCTCTTCACATTATTGGCATTGTAATTGTCAATGCCTGGCAACCAACATGGCTCGTGGCAATCATCTTGCTCTTTCTCAGTGCCCGGGTAGCTGGCATGAACACCATCAAGAACTTGACCTGCAATGACTTGGTAATCAGTACGCTTGATTGCCATAGTAGGCAATCCTCATGGAGACTGAGTGTCTGAACTTCCAGTATTGATGGTGTTCCACTGTAGTCCCAGTGGGAGGCTTTCATTTTTCAGAAAAGGAAGAACAACTTGACCCAGAACTGGATCATTTCTCGTGGCTTGGGCCCACAACACCAGGTGAAAGGAATCGCGGTACGCCTCTCCAGCAAGATTTCGGCAGGTCGTGGTACTGCAGTGGTGTCAGTTGTCAGAAGGAGTCTACTAAGAGCATCGGCGTAGCCAGAGATCTTTGCCAGGCTTGCGTACGAGTTCGTATTTGTACGCAGAAAGCTTCAGAGCCCACCCGACCACTTGAGTTGAAGTTTGAATTGGAACGGGCTTGTGGGCGCCCAGCAGTAAAAGAAGTGGAGCTTGAGGATCAGCGTGTTCTTCGAATGAGATGCCCCAACAAGTACTGTTCGAACCAATCCACTCCTCTTTGTCGAGTTGACTACAGTTTGGTTCTGCTGTTTACAAGCTCCTCTAGGCAAAAATCAATAGGATATTCCCAGCCATCATCACGTTTGTGTGCCAGGACTGCCCCTATGCCATTGGGCGAATAGTCACAGCTGAGACAAACAGGCCTCGCAGGTTGCAATGCATAAGAAGTGGAGCGGATGTCCCCAACTGCTTGCAGGCAGTGAATGCATCTCGTCGTTCTTCACCCCACCCCCACTTCCTTCATTCAGTAAAAAAGCAAGTGCAGCGGGCGGAGAAGTGAAGAAAGATTGGGTAAGCGCCTGTAGAAGTTCACAATTTCCAATAAACTGTGACGTTCCTCGATAGCGTGAGGCGCAGGAGCCTGCACATGGCTGCTAACCCTTGTCAACGTTCGTGGAAAGGCCTTCCTTGCTGATTATGTGCCCGAGATACTCAACATGTGGCACGAAGAAGTGGCATTTTTCAAGATTCAGCTTGAAGACAGATTACTTACGCTTGCTAAGGACATTTCGGAAGTTGAAAAGGTGGTCAGCATCGTTTCCTTCAGTTATAAGAATGTCATCGAAATGGACTGCTACATGTGGCAGTCACCTAAGCACGTTCTCCATCTCACGCTGAAATATGGCAGGAGCAGATGAGACGCCATAAGGCTACAGGGTGTACTGAAACAACCCAATATGCGTCACAATGGTGACGTACTCTCTAGAGGCCTCGTCAACGACGTGAACTTGCTGGTACGCATCTCACAAATGCAAGTTTGTGAATTTCTCACCTCCAGCAAGCACAGTCCACAGGTCTTCGATCTTTCCAATGGGGTACCGCTCCCCTGTTGCCACTGGGATTATGATGACACCAAACTCGTCACACATTCTGATGCGTTCATACCTTTTTGTCACACGAACAATAGCTGCAGCCCGCTTTGCTGTCTTGACTGGATCAAGAGTGAAATCTCTTCCTTATCTCTGGATTTCCTGTCTGAGTTCTTGGGTCCAGGCATGCCATAGTGGACAAGGCTTGGAGAACCGAGGCGGAGCTCCTGAAGAAACATGGAGAGAAACTTTAGCACCCTTGAACGTACCCGGCCTTCTTCCAACACTTCGGCGTAGCCTTGGACTCAGTGTGTGACGTCGGAAAGCGCGTGGATGTTCACATCCACGTCGCAGACGATAATGCTCAGCTCACGCATCCAGTTGCTTCCCAGAAGAGCGGGAGATCCGTACCTGATCGGAATAATAGGGAGGCCAGCCTCCTTGTCATGATACTTCACAGTAATGTCAGCTTTGCCGTGAATCCTTTTCAGTTACCTGGAACCGCTTCGCAGAAGCACTTGTCACGGCTGCACAGGCACGGAAGGCAAAGCTGAAGAAGACGCGACTTCGCAATGACGGAGACCCTGGCCCCGTGTCATTTTCTAAGCGGAGCGGCTTGTCGCAAACGTCAACAGTAACGATTGACGTGTAAAAAGCGGCGTAATAAACGACAGGTAAGGAAATGGGTAAGAAGTGATGGACAAGAAACGCCTGTGGAAGTTGACAAGTCCCACAAAACTCTGAGGTTACTTAACATCGTCAGGCACAAGAGCATGCAGAATGGCTGCTACCTTGTAACCGTCGGGGAAAGGCCTCCTTGCTGATGATGTGACCGACATACTGCCCAGGCACCGAAGGCAAAAGCCGAAGAAGACGTGACTTCGCCATGACAGATACTCTTCCCCCCGTGTCCACTTCCATGCGGAGCAGTTTACCGCAAACGTCAACAGTGACAGTGAAAGGTGGAGGTGGCGTGGCGTAGCCAACATGACACATCTAGAAAACGTCGGACGACAAGGTTGTAGGGGCGTCTTTATCGCGACAGTATTCACACAATGACGGTTTTTCGACGATGGTTAAGCTTCGTGCGAAAAACGAGAGAGCCTTAGAAGGGCTCTTGCTGCGGGCTTGGCTGTCCTTTCGTCTCCTATGTTCTCCGAGTAGAACATGTCGTGATAAGAGGCCATAACGTGGCACTCGGGCGAGGCTTGGTCTTTGGGAAGTTCGGACGCAATCATGTCAAATTAGTCTTTAGGAATGAAGATGGCACGGTTTTGGCATTCTAATTAGGCTGCGTGTAAACTTTAAGAGCCGAAACGCGGGGATAACCTATGGGGCACAATGATACCAACGAAATACCCTTTGTAAGATTTTAGGGGTGTGCCAATGTTGATGAGAAAAATGGTGTTATTCTTTCAATAACTGTCACGATCGTCTACGCCAGGGCAACTTCGCAGAACAGTAGGGCGTTCATAATAGGCAGAAGGAATGGAAAATTCGGTGGAAACTTTAAAGCACCGGTGATAACATGTGGAAAGGTACAGTAGAGTCGTTCAATGCGTCTCTGGTCATGAAACTCCCGCCCAAGTTTTGTAGGGGGACCAAGCCTACCGCGAGTGGCGCCACCACAAATCGGAGGGCATCGGGCGGCCGTCGCTGCTCTGTAGCCACACCGGCTGGCAGGAACGCAGTAGCAGCATGCCCGTTTGCACCAACGTTTTTCGCCACTCACAAAATGATAAGTCCATTTGAGTGGCCCACGACACAAAAGCGAAAGCGCACTGCTGATAAGGCGGTGAGCGTCTACTTTATCTTACTCCGTGGTTGGTTCCCTGCCAAACGCGCTCTGACCACGCCTTCGGCTGCCCTCCGAGCAACCCCAGCGCCGCGGCGCGTCAGCGTACGAAGCTCTCCTTTAGCGTGATGGCGAAGTTTCCTGACCAGAAAGGCATTGAAGGCCTCTGGCTGCAGCTTTCTAGACGGTGGGCAATCTAGTAAAAATAGGAAAAATGATATTGAAAAGGGCTGTATTCTACCCAATATCTGGTCGCAGTTTTATTGCGCGGGCAGTTCATGTGATGACATTGTACAAAAAACTGTGGTTGTTACTCTAACATTCTTCTCGAAATTATTGCTTCCTGCTAATGTGAAAATGCTGCATCCTTGGTTTTGCCGTCTTTATTGTCAATTACGGCCTCGTACGATCACACTTAAGTGACACGAAGATTTTGCGATTGTACTACTGCCCTTGACCATTATGTGTGCAGCAACACAAGTGCGGTGGCAACATTATTACTCCAATGAATGCAACTAAGCAAGAGACAATCTGAAGCCTTTGTGAAAGCTTAGGCGCCTTCATTTCGAACAGGCCATACCGAGCCACTTTCCCATGATTTGAACACAAAAATGACTACACCGATTTTGAGACCTGTGTTTATGCACTACCTCTCATATTTTGCATACCTAACACCGCCAATAAATGCAATATTGTGAGACACCCTGACCACGCCTCTGTGCTCTTCAACCCGTTACAGACGTTTCCTCGTAATCTGTACATTATCATCAGTGCTAGCTCTCGTAGCCCCGGCATCATCATCACCTGTACATAGTCATCATCAGCACTTAATTGTGCTTTTCGTCCGAGTGTCCGAATAAACCGGTCACGCTTTCCATCGTATCTCAAGTGGTGGAGGGTGCGTTTCGATCTCGCAGTCTACCTCTGCAGCGCCACTCCTGGAGCTCCGTTCGGGCCGCCGTCTGACTCAGGAGACCATGCCCATGAGGCTCGATCCAGCCAGCGCCACGGCTACGCCTTCCCCGCAATGTTTTATCAGCCGCCAGCGAGATCCGCCCGACTTCGCTGGCCTTCGTGGGGATGATGTAGAAGAGTGGTTGGAGAACTTCGAAAGGGTCAACGCATATAACGGGTGCGACGACAAGCTAAAACCACTGACTGTCGGCTTTTCCCTCACTGAGATCGCGAAGACGTGGTACCGCAATAACGCGGGACGCCTACCCGATTGGACGACCTTTACAACCGAGAGCCGCAAGATTTTTGGGACATCCACAGCTCGCTCTGAGGACGCGAAAAGAAACTGGAAGCGCGCGTGCAACACCCGTGCGAAAGCTACACGTCTTATATCGAAGATGTTCTCGCACTGTGCCGGAAGGTCAATAAGGATATGTCAGAGTCGGACCGCGTACGCCAGATACTGAAAGGCATTACCAGTTCGCTTTCACTGCGCTCGCCCTTCAGAACCCAAGAACCGTCTCGGATGTCACCACTACTTGCCAACGTCTTGACGATCTGCAGTCAATCCGTATTCAGCAGGATACATCGGCCACGCGCTTAGGCGACGAAGACCTTCGCGTGTTTATAAGGCAGCTGATTCGGGAGGAGCTTGACGGCCGGGCCTCCGTGTGTGCTTCTGCTCCTGCTCACCACTCAGCAAGCACCAATCTTCGACAGATAATCAAGGAGGAGCTTGCCTTTGTGCCTGGTCGGTCAGTGCCTGATCTTGCCACCCCTTATGCCGTACCGTCCTATTCGGAAGTCTCTGGAAGGCCGCCCCTGCCCTTGGCCACGGTTACCTCGCAGCCTCTGCCTGGATATGTGGCAACGATCAACCATGCCATTCGGCCACAGCCTTACTATCGCACGTTGGGACCGCCGAGCCCCGAGCGCCCACCTAATCGGCCAGTGTGTTTCTACTGCGGAATTCGCGGCCACATTGCTGGGTTCTGTCGCAGGCGTGCACAGGATGAACGGCGTGGCTACGACACCTACGAGCGCGACGTAACGAGCCCTCGTTATGGATACCGCCAGCGGAGTTACCAATCTCCGACCCGCCAGACTCCTCCCCCAGCCGATTCCCCTGGGTTACAGCACAATTCACGTGATCAACGACGCCGCTCTCCCTCACCTTTCCGCCGATCTGTATCGCCGCTTCGCCCCGTCGTGCACGACAGCGCTCGTCTCTCGGAAAACTAAGCCATGCAGTTTTTGGAGGGGAAACTGCATACAGGGAAAAGATAAAATCTCCTCCAGAGCATCCCTCGAACAGTTTGTGTGTATTCGTCGAAGGCGTCCGCACCGAAGCGTTGGTGGACACTGGTGCAAGCGTCTCAATTATTCATGCTGATCTGTGCAAAAGGTTACGCAAGGTGAGAACACCGTTTAGAGGTCCCTCATTACGTGGTGCAAATGAAGCACGCATCGATCCTTCTGCATATTGTACAGTGCGTGTCTCCATTGAAGGAATGTGTCATCATATGCAGTGTGCCGTACTCTCCACGTGTCCATACGACGTAATTTTTGGATGGGACTTTCTGTCATCGACGTCCACTCTTATTTGTTGTCGAACTCCTGCTATTAGCATCACAGATACTAATCATTCAACTGTTTCCCCGACAGAGCCAATTTCTTTGGTGCTGACTACCGATCACGTCGTACCCTCCCGTTGTGAGCACATCCTTTCAGTTTCTGCTAGCGCTATACTTGACGGTGATGTCCTGGTCGTTCCCTGCAGCCGCCTCCTTTCCCGTGGACTTGCTGTTGCCGCGTGTCTCATTCGTTTTTCTGAAGGGCAAGCTCTTATACCTGTGCAAAACACCACTGCAGAAGACGTTCTGCTTCCGCTAGGTTCCACAATTTCACCTGTCTCCGATGTCGAGGTGACCATTCTGCCTTCGCGTTCCCGTCCCCTTACATGCCTGGCTTCAGCGACTACGTCCTCGAAGCCTTCCCTTGCAGTCACCGTCAGCCCGGACCTGACAGAGTCACAGAAATTATCAGTCCTGGAGCTTTTAAATAAGCACCGTGCATCGTTCGACTCCTACTCAACCGTTCTTCCCCACACAACAACGGCCACGCATCGCTTAGAAACCGAAGGGTCGTCTATTGTTCGCCGTCGCCCGTATCGCGTCTCCTCATCAGAAAGGCAATTCATCGAGGAAAATGTGGCTGACATGCTGAAACGCAATGTTACCCGGCCTTCATGTAGTCCTTGGTCGTCCCCGGTCGTGCTAGTAGAGAAGAAAGATGGCACCGTACGCTTTCGCGTTGACTATCGTGCCCTCAACAAGATTACCAGCAAGGATGTATATCCTATGCCACCCATAGACGATTCCCTGGACTGCCTTCAAGGAGCCGAATACTTTTCGAGCTTGACCTGCGTTCTGGCTATTGGCAGATCCCCATGCATGAGTCCGACAAAGAAAAGACCGCGTTTGCAACTCCCGATGGCCTATACAAATTTAATCTCATGCCATTCGGGTTGTGCAACGCTCCGGCGACATTTGAACGCATGATGGATTCGGTGCTCAGAGGACTGAAATGGAAGACCTGTTTCTGCTACCTGGACGACGTCGTTGTCTTCTCGTCGACGTTTACAGAACATCTTAAGCGTCTGGACGAGGTACTCACATGCATTTGTAACGCCGGACTTCAACTCAACTCAAAAAATGCCGCTTTGCTACCAAAACCATCAATGTGCTTGGCCATGTCGTTAGTAAAGATGGCATCAGACCCGATCCTGAGAAAATCGCTGCCGTTGTCAGCTTTCCTCGTCCCCGCCAACAAAAAGACCTCCGTAGTTTTCTTGGGTTGGCTTCGTATTTTCGCCGCTTTGTACGGAATTTTGCCACCATTGCGTCCCCACTGAACCATCTCCTACAGTCTGGCGCCCAGTACGTTTGGTCCGATGACTGTCAACGCGCTTTTGACGATCTGAAAGCCGCTCTAACGTCTGTTCCGGTGCTCTGCCACTTTGACGAAACAAAGCCCACTATACTCCACACGGATGCTAGTGGCCATGGCATTGGCGGTGTTCTCCTCCAAAGTGATGATAAACTTCGGAAGAGGGTCGTCGCCTACGCAAGCCGTTCCTTGACACCTGCAGAGAAGAATTACACAATCACTGAACAGGAATGCCTTGCCATCGTTTGGGCTGTTCAGAAATTTCGCCCTTACCTTCATGGCCGTCATTTTACAGTGGTGACCGACCATCATGCGCTGTGCTGGTTGTCCACCATGAAAAACCTCTCTGGACGCCTTGGCCGCGGGGTTCTCCGCCTCCAGCAGTACTATTTTTCCGTGGCGTATAAGTCAGGGAAGAAGCACATGGACGCCGACGCTCTCTCTCGTTGCCCATTGTCCTCTTCCTCTTCCGATGCGCAGGAATCCGCCGACAACACACTTCGTTTGGCCCCGTTATCTCCTCAAACATTGAGGGACGCGTCGATTTGCCGTCGCTGCAACGCGCAGACGCATATTGCGGTCCCATCATTGACTATCTCGACGGTCGTTTAACACCTCCAAACAGCCGTGCGCATCGCCAACTCAGTAAGTTCAAACTATTTTATGGCGTTCTTTACCGGCAAAATAACCATCCAAATGGGAGAAAATGGGTCCCCGTTGTGCCTCGTACACTCCGGCGCCCTATTCTCGAAGCCTACCACGATGCAGCTACCGCTGGGCACCTTGGGTTTGCAAAAACTGACGAGCGCACACGTAGTCTCTACTTTTGGCCTGGCCTGTTCACTTGTGTTGCCAAATACGTTCGCTCGTGCGCCTTCTGCCAGCACCGCAAGCGCTCACCTACTCCTCCTGCCGGAATACTTCAACCTCTCCCTTGTCCGTCAGAGCCTTTCGGCACCGTCGGCATCGATTTGTTTGGACCACTACCTCCAATGCCGTCTGGATACCGTTGGATAGTTACGGTTGTCGACCATCTGACACGATACGCTGAAACAGCACCAATTCGCTCTGGAACGGCTGCTGAAGTCGCTGACTTTATACTACACAACATTATTTTGCGCCATGGCGCGCCACGCGTCCTCCTCAGCGATCGCGGCAGGGCTTTTCTGTCCGCTGTAGTCGAAGAGCTTCTGCGTGCCTCCAAGATCGTGCACAAGACAACGTCCAGCTACCGTCCCCAGACGAATGGATTAACAGAGAGATTCCATCGAACCCTCGCGGACATGCTCTCGATTTATGTCAGCCCTGATCATCGCAACTGGGATACCATCCTGCCATTTGTGACTTTTGCGTACAATACTGCAACGCAAAAAACGACTGGATACTCACCATTCTTCCCAGTCTTTGGCCGCTCTCCCTCTATTACCTTCGAGTCAACTTTCTTCTATGCTCCTGTCCCCTCTGAAATGTCATCTCGGGAGCAGTACGTTTCACGGCTCGCCCACTGCCTCGAAGTCGCACGCAGTCGAACCGAAAGTCAACAACAAGAACGCAAAGCTCACTACGACGTCGCACATCGCTCTGTTCAATTTCGGCCGGGTGATGAAGTATTGTTATGGACCCCTGTTCGTGTACCCGGTCTGTGCGAAAAATTCCTTCATCGCTTTCTTGGTCCACACAAAACCACAGACCAGACTTCGCCAGTTAATTACCGTGTGACGCCAGTAGAACAGTCGTCCGATCGGCGCCGCCGTGGTACTGAAATCGTGCACGTATCTCGCCTCAAGCCGTTCAACCGCAGGACAGAAGAATGAGTCGCGGCCAGGTGGCCGCTTCCGGCCGCGGAGGGGTAATTCTGTGAGACACCCTGACCACGCCTCTGTGCTCTTCAACACGTTACGGACATTTCCTCGTAATCGGTGCATTATCATCAGTGCTAGCTCTCGTGGCCCCGGCATCATCATCACCTGTACATAGTCATCATCAGCACTTAATTGTGCTTTTCGTCCGAGTGTCCGAATAAACCGGTCACGCTTTCCATCGTCTCTCAATATATTGAAAAATAAACGTTAAGGATAAATTTAGCTTTTAGGTACAAACTGCTGTTTTGTGTTTTCTGGATGGAAAAATAGCTGTAATATTTTCTCCGATCCGAACATGACACGCTAATTAAAGGAACAAACGTTTAATTCGAGTGAACACGTGCACTTCTAAGAAAGCAAGGAATTTGAAACACGTGAAATACTATCAACACAATGAGAGGCAATGACTAGTGTCAGCGAGTCGAATGCAGCGTCATCTGCGCTGCGATAATTTATCTTGCGGCGGGAGAGTTTCTGGTGGTTTTGGATTACATTCAGAACAATGGACTAAAGGCAAGTTAATTAAGCCTAGTGACGGCGGTGCAAGACCGCCGTCACATTCAAATAAGAAAGCCCTGTGCGGCATGCGAAAAAAATGAAGAAGACACGCGGTTTGTTTTATAAGTTAGCACTACAGCTAGGCCCAGCGGGACGGTTGTAAAACACAGAAGTATGCAAAACATAAGGAATGGTTCGCGGCAGTATACTAAGCGAAGAGTGCTTCGACCTGACAATGAAATAAAATGTAGGCCAAACAATAAAAAACACCATCTTCCCGTAGTGGAAGCCTGAGTTCTATGCGAAGAAGCCATGGGGTCGATTGAAGTGCCTATTACTTTCTTGAGGCCTCTTCTCCGCGGCGCTGTCCGCGGCGCTGACACTGGCATTGACGCTGGCGTTATCGGCGGCGTTACCCATGGAACTCATCGCGGCGTTGCGTAGGAGAATGAGCGGAGCGGAGTTTGCGCATCGCCATCATACCGCGAGCTACATTGGTGCCCCAAGCGGAGTATGCAGCGCCTTGCGTCGCGCCTACAACCCTGAACTGCTTCGCCTTATCGCGCGCGGAGCCGCAGGTGTTGCGATTCCTTGCGCAATCCCGGGGAAGAGGAGAAGAATGCCGAAGAGGAGAGGAGCGGGAGCTGGATGCGCATGTGCATGGGGTATGGCCGCCACACAGTGGAGGGAGTGACTCGTCTCGTGCCGGCCCAGGAAGACACCGGCCACGCTGTCGCTGCAGGAGCCCTTAAAGGGCAAGACACCACAGGGCGTTCAGCAAGCCGAGCATGCGAAGTGGGGGATGACTCCGCACATCGGAGGAAGGGACATAGCCCCAACCATAAGATGCTCCGCGTCTAAAAATCGTGATCTATGCTAGAAACGTGCGCTACGGGGGGCAGCGCACGTCGTCACAGTTTTACCGAATCATAGTTGGCGACATGCTTGCAGGTGAGAACATGTCGCTGAAAGCTGTACGGTAGGAAACACGGTAAGACAGCTTCTCGCTGAGGTGATCTCGTCAGATATTTTCCAAACCCGCGCATCACCGATGGGGGATGCTCGGAGTTTCGGCCGCGAAGGTTGTAGCGTACGGCTTCAATAAGCTGCTGGTCCCTTATCAAATTCGAGCAAGCTACGACAGCGTAGTCACGGCAATGTCTTCATCGTCTTCTACATGAGGTCGTATGATGTCGAGCATTATTGTCGGCAGTCGGTAGACAACCTCGAAGGTTGTCCTCTGCCTGATTTTCTGGTTAGCTGTGTTGTCGGGCACGTCAGCAGCTACAAGCGTGGCCCATGGGTAGGGCAGCCCCCACAAGCTGATCCCGACATTCAATGAAGAGCGCGATGAACTTGACGCTTACATCCAGCGTTTCGAACGGGTCGCGACGAGCCAGAATTGGCCGCAGGACAAGTGGGCGTTTTCATTGAACCTGTGCCTCACTGGTGAAGCTTTGGGTGTCGCCGGACGCATGGCTGCAGATGATGCGCTGAATTATGCTAAGCTGAAGCAGACCCTGCTTCAGCGATTTCGCTACACTGAAGAGGGGTACCGCACCAAGTTTCGTGGAGCCAAACCAGAGAACTCTGAGACAGGCCGCCAATTCGCTGGTCGCTTGTTAGGCTATTTTGATAACTGGCAGGAACTGGCTAAGACCACCAGAACCTATGAAGCTCTTCGTGACAAAATAGTCTCGCAGCAGTTTTTGAGCAAGTGTCATGATAAGCTGAACATTTTCTTGAAGGAAAGGGGCTGTCAAACGTTAGACCAGTTAGCCGAGAATGCTGACAACTACCTCGAGGCCCAAGGTCTTACAAACCTAGGGAAACGCCGAGAGGAGAAAGAGTCTGGCAAGCCGCCATTGCCTCCAAGAATGCTTGACCTCCAGGATGTCGACGGAAAGCCGCACTGCTTCCTTTGTAACAAGTGAGGCCACAAGCCAGCCCACTGTTGGTCGAAGACCAGGGCTTCCATTAGTCAAAAAACCGTTTCCTGTTTTAAGTGCCGCAAGACCGGACACAAAGCCGAAACGTGCCCTAACGTAGACTCTGAGAACAAAGCGTCATGTTCGCTGAGCCGTCAAACGGAGTGTCGCGATGGTAATGAGGACAAGGTGGCAACCCTTTATGAACAAAATAACTTTGCCCTCAGCCGCAAAACCTCCCAGGCTTCGAAGGACCGGATGCCTACCGCTAACGGTTGGCTGGAAGGAAGGAGAGTAACCGTGTTACGGGACTCCGGCTGTAACACTGTAATTGTGAACCGCTCTTTCGTTCCCGATTCCAAGCTTACAGGAGGAATGAGCACTGTGCACCTTCTTGACCGCACTGCTCTGTGCCTACCTGAAGCCGAAGTGTATGTTGACTGCCCATTCTTCACCGGCCACGTAACAGCGACCTGCATGGACAACCCTCTTTACGAGGTGATTTTGGGAAATATCGCTGGCGTTCGTGATGCTGCAGCGCAAGACGTCAACTGGAAGGGTCAGCAACGCACTTCCGTCTCTCCGAAAGGACATCCCTCTTCTAAGCGGAAGTCGAAGTCCAGCAAGGTCAACGACAGTGTACGTAGGCCAAGCCAATTTGCGCCACCACCATCCGTCGACGAGGAGGAATGCGCGAGTGCGGCGAAACGTGTGGAACCTGTAGCCTCCATCAGCCCACTCAACATAAGCCCAACGGAGCTCGCTTCTATGCAGAAAGAAGACCGCACGCTTCAGTCCTGCTTCGACTCGGTTGGCAGGAAAATTACCGTGAAGAAACGGTCTTCGTCCCAGTGCACGGAATTCTTTTCCGCCGATGTCGGCTCCCATCGAAGAAGCAGATGGAACAACTAGTCGTTCCTAGCGGCCTCCGGGACTTCGTTCTAAAAATTGCTCACGAAGGGATTCTCTGCGGCCACCAAGGCATCAAAAGGACAACGGATAGGGTGCTGGGGGAGTTTTACTGGCCAGGAGTGCGATCCGATACCACGCGCTTTGTAAGATCATGTGATGTGTGCCAGAGAACCGTACCGAAACATCTGGTGGGGCGCGTACCTCTTGGAAGTATGCCAGTCATCGAGACCCCGTTCCAACGGGTAGCGATCGATATTATCGGTCCTCTCTCCCCAGCCTCCCAGAAGGGGAATCGGTACGTCCCCACAATGGTAGACTTTTCAATACGTTATCCAGACGCAGTTGCTCTACCGAGTATTGAGATGGAGAAGGTGGCCGAAGGGTTGATGGAAATGTTTTCCCGCGTTGGTTTTCCACAAAAAATTATTAGCGACCGAGGAAAGTCATTTATATCAGGCCTGATGGAGCTGAGCAGGCTCCTCTCGTTTGCACAGTTGCCCACGACACCATATCATCCCATGGCCAACGGGCTTGTCGAGCGGTTCAATGGCACGCTGAAGCAAATGGTTCGCCGCATGTGCCAGGAGAGCCCTAAAAACTGGGATAGGTACCTGGCCCCGCTACTATTCGCTTACCGCGAAGTGCCTCAAGCCAGCCTGGGTTTCTCGCCCTTCGACCTGATCTATGGCCGCTACGTCAGGGGTCCTATGACCATCTTGAAGGAGTTATGGACAGTAGAAGGGATAGATCAGGACACAAAGACATCGTACGGTTACGTTGTCGATCTGAGACGACGCCTGGAAGACACCGGTCGCATTGCACACGAACAGCTTAGCAAAGCCAAGGTAGTGCAGAAACGCTACTACGACAGAATGGCGAAAAGGCGCCAACTCAGCCCTGGAGACCAAGTATTGCTTCTTCTCGAGTCCGACACGAACAAGCTCATCCTGACATGGAAGGGGCCCTTCACTGTGCTTGAAAAAAAAATGATGTCGACTACGTCATCGACTTGGGAACGCGAACCAGCTTGTTCCACATAAACATGTTGAAGAAGTATGAACCCGGATTGCAGCTGCACAAACACGCCAACAGGCTTCTGTCGCACTGGAGGCTGAGGACGCGGAAGAACCGCCGTGTCTGCCTGTAGACCAGCAAGAAACGTTTCACGACGTTGCGGTTTCTCCGGACTTAAGCAAAGAACAAGGAGAACAAGTTACTGGCCTCCTAGAGACGCACAAAATGATTTTCTCAGATGTCCCAGGCAGGACCGCTCTTGGTCCAGTGCAAGTTGCGTCTCACGTCGGACACACCGATCCAGGTGCGCCAGTACCCAATCCCTTTCGGCATTCAGGAACCGGTGAACAAATAGGTGCAGCAGATGCTACAGCTACGTGTCATCGAGCCTTCGGAGTCCCCTTATCAGTCTCCCATCTTGGCGGTGAAAAAAAGGGATGGCACCATAAGGCTTTGTGTCGACTTCCGTCAACTGAATTCGATCCTCGTCTATGACAATGAGCCCATCCCAAGAGTTGACATGATGTTCCCAAAACTAGGCAAATGCAGATACTTTTCTAAATTTGATTTTACGAAAGGTTATTGGCAGGTGCCTATGGACGAGGAGTCAAAACCAATGACAGCGTTCTCTTGCGCCTCTGGCCTGTACCAATTTCGATTTATGCCCTTTGGCATTAAGACAGCACCTGCAGTATTCACACGGCTAATGCGAAAACTAGTCGACGGCCTCCCAAACGTCTACCATTACTTTGATGACGTGCTCATCGCGACAGAAACATGGCTGGAGCATCTAGACATTCTTCAGGCATTTTTCCGACGGGTCGGGCAAGCCGGCCTGACCATTCGACCGAAGAAAGGCGAGATCGGGTACTTCTCGGTCAAGTTCCTGGGTTACATGGTTGGTCATGGTCTCCTTCGGCCCCCGGTAGAGATGCTTGAAAAAATTCATGCTGCACAACACCCCAAGACGAAGAAACAGGTGCGCTCTTACCTAGGCCTGACTGGATACTACAGAGATTTTGTACCTCGATATGCCGAAGTGTGTCATTCATTGACGGAGCTTACAAAAAAGAGAGCACCGAATCAAGTCGCCTGGGGTGACGCCGAGGAAGCGGCATTCAACATCCTGAAGCAAATGCTTTCCAAGGAGCCCATTCTCAAAGCTCCTGATTTTTCCGAACCATTCATCCTTCGGACCGACGCTTCCTCGATCAGCATTGGAGCCGTACTCCTGCAGAAGCATGACGGAATTGCGCACCCTGTTGCGTATGCCAGCTGACGTCTCCTACCTCGTGAGGCTGCCTACTCCACGATAGAAAGAGAAGGACTTGCCTTCGTATGGGCCGTGAAGAAGTTTCACGTCTATTTATTTGGGAAACCCTTCATACTGCAAAGTGACCACCAGCCCCTAGCTTATATAAACTCGGCCAAAGCACATCAACACTCGTGTGTTACGGTGAAGCCTGGCTCTTATGGAATACGATTTTGTGGTGGAATACATCAAGGGTAGGGAGAACATTGGAGCCGATTATATGAGTCGACTGTCCGCACCCTGACTGTATTCATTTACCTTTACTTGTTTTTTCCCCCACCGCTGCAATGAATTTTTCACTTGTTTTGGCTAGAGTGATATGTGGCTGTTTGAAATTTATCTCTGCCTTCGCTTTATCAACGGGTGTGTGTTTTTTTATACCCGTTAATTTGAACTATCCTCGCGTTTGTGTGTGTGCGCGCTGTCAAAGACATTGAACGCTCCGCATCAAGGCCCACGGACAACCTCCGAAAAGCCTGAGCAGGTTGTTTGAGCGCAACAACCTCTTGAAGGGGGGGGGTGATTGTGAGGATTGGCCATCATTGCTGGAAAAAGGGGACCACGCGCTGGCGCACGAAGACGTGAAGGAGAAAGAAGAGGGCTGGAGGTGGAACACGGTTTCGGCAGCAGCGGAGACTCGGAGCTGACGAGCGGGCAAGGACCGGGGGCGGACCCGCAGTTCCTGTGATCCCGTTCGAGTAGTACGAGGCGTGTGAGTTGGGGCCCGCCGACCCGTGTGGGCCCCGCAGACGCCCGGGGCGCGATCGTGCGACTGGCCGAGGCTCGGGATCACGGCCCAGGGCGGAACCAGCGCTGCACCCGCCACGTAGGACGTGGTGCATCTTCTTCCGTCTCGCTCGGGCAGAGCTGGCGACAGACGGCCAGCGCTCGACCGTGTCTCGGACCGGCGACGACCCGCCATCGACGTCGCCGAACAACCACCGTCGAGGCGGCTGTGTAAACGTTTTTTTCCCCCTCTATTGAACGCTGGTTAGGGGTATCGGACTAGTGTCTTGTTGCTGTTGTGCTTCGCAATTGTACCGCTTTTCCGCTGTCTCGTTTTCTGGTGGCGCTGTTAATATACTTTCTTTTCTCTTCCCTCTCGAGTACCGTTCTTACGCGTCGTACACCCACAAGGCCAAACGAGTCCGTCACAGAGACATTCGGTTGTTGCGTTAGGTAGGTGGTGCTCCCCCATTTCTGATCTGTGGTCAGTGCTGCTCTATTGGAAGATTCCTTGGTTTATCTACGCAGCGAAGGAGCTGCTCTGCTCGTCCTCAAAGTCCGGGGCTCACTGTATCTGTGCAATTTGGTTGCAGAGACATTTCGCGAGCGCTTGTGCAGGCCTCTTGGGAATACACAGCGTCTTTACGCAGCGCCTAATGTACATTGTCGCCAACACAATACGGCTGTTGGGTCTTGTGGCGTTGGGCTGTTGGGTCTTGTTGGGAGTGAGCCTACTAGGTCCACTCTAATTTCTGTAAATGCTGTCATAGTGCGGCGATGTGCTCCATTGGCGATTAGAAGTCCGATGTAATTTCGGGTGAGAAGTATTTTGTCTATCTTCCCGAGCATAGGTTTTTTTATAGGCGGTTTCCATGCGCACGATTTCACGGTTTCGTCGAAGAGGCCATTGAGGAATAAAAGAAGCTGTTTGGTATTGTTGTATCGAGGCCGTTTTTTACTATCATCGAATGTCTTATGAAGACATGCGCTTATCGCTCAATACCCTGCTTGCGCGTTCGGTATCATTTACCCAATTAGATATTATAAAAACTCTGTCCTCAAAGCCTTTATTCCTTTTCCAGTCAGCCATGACCTCTAACCTTGCTGTGTCTCTCTGCTGTGATACTTTATGCCAAAAAATCCAAGGAGACCCTGTAACAACGTGGTGAGCCGCACGGGGACCAGCGGCTGCAGGCAAGTGAGACCCAGAAGCACCGGCCCCCTACGCATCCTGAGCCGCCTAGCACCACTTCTTTCAATGGCCGCATAATGACAACAAACTGCTTCGAAGGGAACTACGCCATCACTTGCGTTCCTACCATCGGCTTCAAAAGACGCCTGCTATCAACAGTACACCGACACCGGCTGCGGCCTACCCCGATCCTTCGACACAAACACCAACTGAAGTGTCGTGCACATTCCGCCTTCCATCCAACCTACCATATTGGACAAAAATCTGCCACATTGAAGAGCAATCTGTTGAGCTTCCGGATCTGCCCTCGTTGCAAAACCATGGATGTACCGATATCTAAAAATATATAGCTAATGCTGAACTAATATTGACTTTACCGCCTTCCCAGCTGTCAAACCTCAATGCTAAGTTGAAGAATCTTATTCCTGTCTAGATAGCTTTCGCACTGGGTTTCTTTGATTTCAACATGATCAAATGGCAACATGATCAACATGATCAAATTTAGAGGGGTTGCTAAGCAGGCTTATTGGTACGCGCTCTGCTTTTTCAAAGGAAACACATACCTCAGCCATTGAATGCAGTGCCGCGAAAACCAAAAAGACTAAAATTTAAAGAATTCTTCCTTTCTAACAAGGCCGCCTTTCTTGAAACACCCAAAGAGCTATTGTAGTCGTTCCCACAAAACATGTGTAATCTGGACAAAGAGGACTGCGAGAACTGGTGGTGGAGCGTAGAGATTGGGTAACTGCAGACTGTCGCTGTCATATTGATAGTACAGCGAGCTCCAAAAAAAACACACCTTGAGCCCTCGACGTGAGTTTAAGTACATCATAATCAGACTCTTTATGTAATGTAAAACCTTGGCTGTACTTCTAGAAATGGTACCTACGCGCGCATATCACTACCCGCGAAAAGCTATAGGTCTTATGCTGTAGCCAGGGAGCGCTGCAAGGCATTAGGCCAAACCATCTTCCGGGTAGTACTTCCTGGCAATGCAAAGCTCGGGTGACCCATATGATGTCATAATAACAGATGCAAAATGAGCTTCGTACTACCGTCTCTTTTGCGATATGGTGTCCACCCCATCCGCGGCGCGACCGATCGCTCCAGGCAATAAATATGGCATCAGGGAAAATAGCTTCGCAACGCAAAATATTGCGTTTACAGCGTCGAAGAAACTTCTAGGAAGGGGACGAATCTCCGGCACACGCAGGTTTGCGATAGTTGTATGTAATAGATTTCGATGTGAGCAGTTTTTAAAATAATACACTTGTTGACAGGAAGTTGTCAACAACCGCCGATCAAAAAAGAGTAACGCAATACGCGACGATGAAACGTAAAAGCAAAGTAGCCCGGCCCACCGCAACCTCGTCTGCTGCGGTGCGACGCGCGTGATCGCACCTGTGCACTTATACGTGCACTTTCTTTAAACACTACGTATTTGGGTCGCTGTTACGAATACACTGTGCCGCGCTAGCTTGCTTTTTATTGTGCCTTGGCTCAGTGACAAGCTGCAGTAAGAGTGAGCACCGCAAAATTTTATTTTTAACGTCTTTATTAGGAACCATTGAACGAAGCGGTCGGGCAATTTGAGCGTCCGATTTGTTTGCTTGTTTGCTTTTACTTTATTTAAATACTCTCTTTTCTTACTCATTCTAAGTTTGCACCTAATACAATTAAGTAGGGGTCGGCATCATTTTGACATGAAGGGCCGAGTTGCCTGAAGCCGACATGACGGACGGCGGGACTAAAACCATGTGGGGGGAAGGGGGCATTGAAGGGAAAAAGAAACAATTCTGCGAAATTCCCTATACATTTGACGATATTTGACAAACATCTTGCTAAGTGTGATGATCAGGAAAATGAAAGTGGAAGAGAGCGATTCGTGGTTCTTATGTCCGTCTTACGCCAGTGGAGGTCAACTGGCGTGTCGGCCGTCAGCGCTTGTTGCCTGAAGGCCGAAAGACACGAAAGATCCACCGACTCCGAAGGTCCAATCTGCCATGTGATTGGCGAGACGAAAGGTCCACCGAGACATAAGATCCAATCGAGCTTCAATGTCCACAAACAAGAATAAACCGAATATCCGTGCAAGCTAGAATATGCACCGAAATGAAAGATTTACCAAGACAGAAGGAGATCCCATTGGCCCTTCGTGGTACCACAAAATGTCAGTTATCAGTATATTCAAGGGCATTTTGGAATAGGTTCTTTCTTCTGTTTTCTGGCATCAACAATGTTTGGGATGACTCCCAAATATTATGTCTACAACAACATGGTTTCCGTCCGCGATATTATACATCCACGGCTGTTTCAATATTGACCAAAAATATACACTCACCGTTAGATAGTATTAAACTAGTCTCAATCGTATGTCTTCACCTAGAAATGCATTGGACACAATGGGCCACAGGATCCTTCAGAATAAACTGAATCACTATCGCTTTCAAAGAGAGAGCTTTGAAAGTTTCTCCAAAATACCTAATTATTGTAGTAGTAAGGTTGTTACTCTAGGCGGCTTCACTTCCTCCAAAAACCGATACACACAGGGATGCCGCAAGAATCTGTCATGCGCCCGTTTTTCTTTATTTTATATGTAAATAGCTTACCTCTGGCTTCTCAATTCTGTAGAGGTATTATTGGGCATGGATGATGCAGGTTTATTTTTACGCAGGAAATATGCAAGAAATGAAAACAAAACCATTACGCATCGATCGATATATCAAACGCGTTCATGGCAAAAAAATCCAGGTTACGGCGAAAAATAAAAAAAAAACATAATAATTCATTCATAACATAAGCCTAAATATCTCGACGATATTTAAATTAGGGTAAATAACTATGCACTAGAAAGCATCAACACATTTAAATACCTAGGTGTAGTAGTTGACAACCATTTCCACTGGCAAGCCAACGTAAACTCAGTGCGCTTCAGCTTATCTTCGTGCTGTAATGCATTGTTGCAAGCAAGAAATTTCTTTGACCTGGAAATATAACACATTTTGTAGTATTTATTTGTTTACTGTCGTTCTTGCTACTGCATAAATTCATGTGCTTGGAGCTAAACTACATACTTTAAACATTAACGAAACTTACAGAAACACTCAGTAAGAATAGTACGTATTTAAGCTATGATCATTCAAGCTCACCCCTGCTGCACAAACTGCAAATCTTACCTGTGCACAGTTATGTCAACCGGAAGGACTCATTGCGATTATTAATTACATAGGCTTTAACCGACCATTTCATTTGTTCATTTTGCGCTCCTCATTTCGCCGAACCTCGAATTTTGTTGCTGGTAACTTCAATCTACTTCCCACCAATAGCACCTTTTGAGAACGATGATTACAGTTCATTGGTACCAAAATCTGGAACAGTTTGGCCAGAGGAAAAATATTCGGCTGTTAACCTTCCCCTAAAAAACACTTCCTTGCCCTCCCTAATGAATCTTCAATACAAGAGTCACTCGCGACATATCAAAATATTTAAACTCCAGTGTACACATATGAACACGCCCAGAAAACGTTTGCTGTGTAGTTGTCCTTATTCATTGCCTTTTTTGTTTGTGTATAAAATTGCGTAGTGCTATATTCCTAGCCAATTTTAGTGTCAAATTATATGTTTTGACAATGTTCTAATCTTTTGTTCTAGATTCTCAATGTGTCTGCATCTTGTATTCCTGTTACATTGCCTTGTATCGAAACATTGGACCCATACTAGCCTTTGAGGAATGGGTCCAAACAGTTATTTTAAACTTTCATGTTGGAATTTGGAGGAAATTTAAATGAAATGAGTGAGTGATACCTTAGAGGGTGAACGTGCATCGTGATGAGAGATCCACCGAGAGCAAAGTTCCAACAGTAGGACAGGTTTACTGTGCCCGTTTGGGTAACGCGTATAGCGATGGGTTTGAATCATTTGCCGAAAATTTTACCCCATGAAACATAACTACCTTTTTACAATTTTATTATTCTTTTACAAGCAAGACTCAGTTTTCCGCCAATTTACCCTTGGAAAGTGTGTGTATTATCTCCAGATATTCTGTTCAATTTCAGCAATATGGTTTGTCACTAAAACAAACAATAAAGTTTCCTTTTTAGTGCTGCAATTCTTCAGGTTTTATTTCGTTAGGTTTCTCACAAAAACTGTCGCATCACTAAATACGTGGGAAGGTTGGCGTCAGAAAATCATATTTCAATAATTCCCCACAGCCTAGAAAAACAACATTCTTGGACTTTTTAAATTCTTAAAAATCAACGCATGATCTATCCTATTTGGTTGCCGGTGATCTACCAAAACGTTATCCAAAAATTGATTCAAGTTAAGCTTGGCAAAGTTATGGATAGAAAGGATACTGGTAAACTTTCAGAGGAGACGAAAGATCTAATCAGGAAACGGCAAACCATGAGAATCTCTACCGCAGCTGACAGAGTAGAACTAGCGGAGCTCTCGAAATTAATCAATAAGCGTAAGACAGCTGACACACGGAAGTATAATATGGAGAGGATCGAATACGCTGTAAAGAACGGAGGTAGCCTGAAAGCAGTGAAGAGACGTCTTGGAGTGGGAAAAAATCAGATGTATCCACTTAAGGATAAGCAAGGCAATGTCATCACAAATCGGGATAAAATAGTCACAGTGGCCGAGGAGTTCTATATGGATCTGTACAGTAGCCGGGACATACAGGGTAATGCCGAACGAGACAGTAGTTCACGAGGAGATAGACATCCCACCAGTAACCACCGAAGAAGTAAGGAAGGCTTTGAAAGAAATGAAAGGGGGCAACGCACCTGGTGAGGATCAGATAACAGCAGACCTCTTAAAGGATGGCGGAGAAATTGTACTTGAAAAACTGGCAAACCTGTATACGCAACGCCTAATGACCGCAATGGTACCGGAATCCTGGAAGAACGCGAACATCATCCGAATTCATAAGAAAGGTGACATGAAGGACTTGAAAAATTACAGGCCGATCAGCTTACTGTCAGTCGTCTACAAGGTATTTACCAAGGTAATCGCTCACCGAATTTCTGGAACCTTAGATTTCAGTCAACCTAAGGAACATGCAGGGTTCCGTAAAGGTTACTCAACAATGGACCATATTTCACACGATCAATCAGGTGATCGAGAAGTGCGCTGAGTATACTGAACCCCTATATACAGCCTTCATAGATTATGAGAAAGCATTTGACTCGGTCGAAACCCTAGCAGTCGTTCAGGCATTACGAAACCAGGGGGTAGATGAGCATTATGTAAGAATACTAGAGGATACCTACAATGGGTGTACAGCTACCATCATCCTCCATAGGGAGAGCAGTAAAATACCTATAATGAAGGGTGTCAGACGAGGAGACACAATCGCTCCAATGTTATTCACACCATGTTTACAAGAAGTATTCAGAACGTTGGATTGTGAACAGGTGGGAGTAAGGGTTAACGGAGAATACCTAAGTAACCTCAGATTTGCTGGTGACGTTGCCTTGCTAAGTAACTTGGGGGACGAATTGCAAAGCATGCTTTTCGCACTGTGCGAACAGAGTAGCACCGTGGGCCTGAAAATTAATATGCAGAAAACTAAAGTAATGATCAATAACCTCGGGACAGCACAGCGGTTTGAGGAAGGTTGCGAGGCAGTGGAAGTGCTAAGCGAATATATCTACTTAGGCCAAGTTCTGACCCCAGATCCCAACCACGAGGCAGAGATAATTAGAAGGATCAGAATGGGGTGGGGTGCATATGGCAGACATTCTCAGATAATGAATAGCAGTCTACCATTGTCGCTGAAGAAGAAAGGGAATGACAGCTGCATCTTACCGGTACTCACCTATGGGGCAGAAACTTGGAGGCTCACTAAGAGGGTTCAACTTAAATTGAGAACGACTCAGCGGGCAATGGAGCGGAAAATGATAGGTGTAACATTAAGGGACAAGAAGAGAGCGGAGTGGGTCAGGGAGCAAACTGGTGTTAAAGACATAAATATTAGTAGAAATTAAGAAGAAGAAATGTACGTGGGCAGGGCATGTAATGCGAAGACAAGATACAGAGTGGATCCCTAGAGAAGGCAAGCGTTGCAGTGGGCGGCAGAAAGTAAATGGGCAGATGAGATCAAGAAGTTTGCAGGGATAAATTGGTCACAAGTTGGCACGGGACCGAGGTAATTGGAGAATAATGGGAGAGGCCTTTGCCCTGCAGTGGGCGTAGATAGGCCTGGTGATGATGATGAAGCTTGGCAAAAACAAACATGCAAACACAAGCAGCATTGGAGATAGCAGATTACATAATTGGATCAGTGTAGCACTAGAAAACATCTTTGTCACTGTTTCGCGCCGTGGTTTAAAAAAAGCAGTTTATTATTTTGCAGTTGTAGTGTATTACTTGTGCGGACGGCGAAAAGTTATCCGAGATTGACAAAAATTTCTGAAGTGTAAAATTCACTCGAAACTGGAAATTCCCAAGTGAAAGATAACTTGAGGCTTTGTGGGCAGCCGTGCGCAACTCTCGAGGTGTATAGAAGGTTTTGCTTTGGCTGTTATATCGTTCTGCTTCCTTGTAACTTTATAGAAAAACCCACTGTCGTTGCCAGAAGTCAACCCGAAACTTTGTGCTCAGTAAGGCAGGACCTTATTCGTGCAGTCAGCTATAATATTCGATAATTATTAGGCTTTCAAATGAGGTTGTTCAAATGATGAGGTTTCAAATGAGGCTTTCAAATGAGGTTGAAGAAAGCCTCAAAGACAAAAAATACTGAGCGAGCCCTGCGGCGGCCACAACTATACAGTGACGCAAAATTACACAAAGTCATCTTGGAATGTAACGATGAAGACAATATTTTGGAATTCAGTAGGGATACTGCTCTGAAAATTTTGGTAGATCAGATCTGTAGGTGGGGTAAAGACGTCCGCCGGTTCACCATCTCTGATGAACTTCAGCACCGGAGTTCACAAATTGTGTCCGCTTCGGCTCGGCCTTCCTTCCTGCAAGAAACGACCCCTTTTATCCTGAAGCGGTGCAGGGAGGTTTATCAAGCCTATTTCTTTAGTCAACAACATTTGAATAGAGGGTCATGAAGGCAGCACAAATTATGGCAGCAACCATGGACATATTGCAAGGTGTTGCGGAAACCCAAACCTCGTCGAGGGCCCCAAAAACTGACAGCTTAACTACATTCTCACAATTTTACTCGATGACAATCACTTAAGTTTTTCCTAGGGCCCTAATCGCGATGCACTAAAATCACCTTGTACTGTTAATTGCCTCGAAGCTTTGTCCTTATTGGTTCCAATTTTAGTGCGGAGCTTTTGGTTGACAAAGCGATTGTGAGTGTTTTCATCCTTTCGAAGTTTAATTGCGTTTATTGACACCAGTTGTAGACTTTGCCCTATTTTCGCTGCTGAAAGCACGTCAGTCCTAACTGGCCATAAAGAAGTTGGACAAATGCGGCGGTCAAGACAATATAAGCCTGTCTTTACTATTCAAGAACAAAACGGCTTGTTTGTCACGCCCTCTCTGTGAGTGGCTGAAAAGAAGTAAAAAAGTTTGAACAGTTGGGGGAAATGTTTGTCACAAACTGGTAACTTCAACGCTCGTAGAAGGGATAAGTTGTTACATTACAGCTTGAAAATGGCGGCTACTGCCGCCGTGAAATTGGGCAAACAGTTTACGAACCGTCGGCGCCGTAAAATACCCGTGAATTTGCAGGACAGGCATTTTCGCAGGACGCGCGATCAGCAAATGTTTTCTCGCTAAAGAAATGTCAGTTTTGGCTGTTCTCAAGTCAGGAATCACGAAGCATAAAAATAACATATCGTGTTTTGTTTTTATGTGTGAAAAAAAATCGCAATAATTTGTTTGGCATAACAGCAACAGAAGATGGCATTATAAGCCTCTACATTACAAAGAACTCAAGGCATGTGATTTGTCCATACTGCTCCCAGTAAGCTTGAAGAGTGTACATGATCGAATAAAAAGAATAATAAAAAACCTGCCTGTTATATATATATTGCGGTGCTCATTTTGTCAAAGCCTAACCAATGAGATATTGACGGCATCGGTAAGCTCCGTGTTATGAGGTGTGACGTTGCGCTTTCCTTCCAGCGCTATATAACCGATAGTCACGGCCGCCTTTTTTGTGATCACACCAGATACAGTAAAAGCTCGTTAATTGGACACCCGTTAATTCGAAAATTCGGGTAATTCGGGCGGCTCTGTTGGTCCCGGACAAAGCGCATGTTAGTCTACGGGACCAAACCTTCGTTAATTCGTCAGAGTTTGGCCCCGCACTGCTTAATTCGGACAAATGCTGACAGCTGCCGCTACACAAAAGTGTGGTAAATTAGCAGCGCTGGCACCACTGGAGTGAACCCGAAACCTGAGAGGCATCGCCATCGTCATCAACTAGTGGGGGCGATCGCAGCGTCACCGAACGTCGGTGTCTCTTTCTTGGCTCCACTGCGTTTGCATGCCACCACCATCGTGCGCTACAGTGATAGCAACGCCACCAAAGCGGCAGAAGTACGAAGCCAAGAACTTGGCGGCTAAAGTGGAAATTTTGAAGAAATTGTTATGAAGAAACTAATAATGATGTAACGGGCACCCAGGAAGACCACGATTCTGACGAGTAGTCATGCGAGGAGGTGCAGCCGCGACCTCATCGCACCTCAGGAGAAGTCTCGGAAGCGCTTTTGATGTGCGAGGACGTTTGCCTGAGCAGTTCCGAGAGTTTGCGTGCTGTTGGCCACTTGAAATAGTTAAGAAAAATTGTAATGTTAGCCGGAATCTGCGCGAAAAAGCAGACGACTATTACAATATACTTAAGCAAATAAAGGTATGCTTCTCCAACGTGATTTTCATGTTGTTTTTCCTTTTCATTCATTATTTCGGCATTCGAATAATTCGGACATTTTTCCCAGTCTCGTGAGATCCGAATTAACGAGCTTTTACTGTATTTGTAACACAGCACCACACGATAGCGTGGTGGCGTTGATGACCGGGAAGGTTATAACGGGATAAAGCTTGCATTGAACCAGACCAGCTTTGCTCTGTTACTAAACGTAATTAAAAAAAGGAAGAAATATACTAAACAAGACAGTTTGAAGTTCTTTAGGTCAACAAACGCCTTTCACTCCCTTTTGGATCAACATTATTTGATCCCCTTATGGTGTTGCCGGCAAGTTTACCCTGAAGAGATATGTTTATTTTGAAACCTCAGCTGCCATCCTAATTTTTACAATAGATACCATGACAACTGGGAATCGATCAGCTGCACCGGGCATTTCACCTGGGGTTGCCATGGGACGAGCTGGCCATTGAGGGGTGTAACTTGCATTGCGCTCCGGGCCTCTGCGCCTTTGGGGTGCACTATCATGGCCTGCATCTTGGTACTGACAGCTGCGGGCCACGGCTTGACAGGAAGCAAGTGACTGCTCCCAGCGCATCCTGCAGGCATGCGCTCACGTGCTGGCCCAATCTGGTAGGCCCATGGCTCCAGATGGCGACGTCGTCCCCATAGACTGCTATCCGCAAGGGATAGCGAAGCCCAGCCGGGATGCAGTCTAGGAATGAAGCCACCACCAAAATATACCGGAACGGGATCAGCTCGGTCTCCTGGGGCACCCCAGAGCAGATGATCCGTGGGCTACTGATTACCCGGACGACGTTTACCCGACGAGTCCAGCCACACAGGAGCACCTGCACGTAACTCCTTAGGTGCCCCACGACGCCCATGCCGTCTTGGGCCTCCTGGAATGCGCCGTGTGAAACGGTGTCGAAGGCCGCCTCCATATCGAGCAGCACAATGTGGGTCACACCCCTGTCGTTGCTAGCCTGCTCGAGCATTGAGACAACTTCTCCAAGCGACTAGGCTGGGCTGCTCTGCTGCTCTGGAAGCACCTCTTACGGTCGGCAATCTACTGCAGCCGGGCCAGTACTGAGGTCTCCATGTGCTTGCCTGCAGTGGACATCAGGTAGAGCGGCCGGTATGCGGCAGGCTCCGTGGGACACTCGCCCGTTTGCAGATTCGGCGAGATGAGTGCCACCAGCCAGAGTGGCGGCAGGACGTTCGTTGTCCATACCACGTTGAAAAACAACCGGGGTGGCCCAAGGTTGGTTACATCCAGGTTGCAGAGCAGCTGTTAGGTAACCCCGTCGACTTCTGGAGCATTCCAGCGCTTGAGGCAGCGGCCCAGGGCAACCCGCCACTCTGGCAGAGTTAGCCGTGCCGTGCAGAGGGCCGCCAACCAGGAGTCGAGCGGGGGGCTGGAGGTGGGTTTCAGCATGACTGGAGCAGCTGGGCCTGTGCCGACCAGGCGAAATGGTCCGCCAAGAGCTCGGCTAGGGCCTCCCTGCTGATGCCAAGGGTGATGCAGGCTGACAGCAGAGGGCACTTGCTGGTGGTTACAGGGCTCAGCAAAGCCTTGAAGACCGGTAATGCCCTGGCTTGGTCTCTAAGGGAATGCAAGGGCTTTTCAGTCTCTGACGTCCTTTATAAGAGAAATCCACCTTTTGTTCTTTTTTATTTGTAATGTTTTACTGAATAGGCACTTGACTAGCTACGCCTGTTGCGAAGACGCACCAAAAAGAGCGCATTCGCCGGCGTAAATTTTATGTTGAAAAAATAAAAATATCAAGGTAATAAAGGAGAGACTTCTTGGTGTGTCGACTGCCGCGACTGACCCCGTTATCGCCACGGGTTCAAAAAGGGGCTCATGTTTAATAATGGAGGAAGGTGTTTTAATAATGGGACACTAAAGAACTGCAGGGGATTTTGATGTCCGAAAAACACCAAAGATTTATCAGGACACACCTAAAGCGTAGAAAAGCCCGCTGTGAAATTTAGTCATAACAGAGTTCCCGTCACAGAACGAGTAAACTGACAGCCATTGGTATGAGAGTTTTTGTATGAATAACTAGTGTCGATGCCTGTTAACTGCCTGAATGAGGTGGCTTGGGTTGTAAATTATTTTGTTTTTATTTATTCATCTAAGAATACATGATGACAACCATAAAGTTAAAATGACTTCCCAATAAGATTTTCGTTACAAATATAGAATTCGGCCATTCAAACATAGCGAACGAAATGTCTTGTACAGGGTGCATACCAAAGGACCCCACTGCTGCTGTGCTATGTAACCGAAAAATAAACACGCCTGCAGAATAAAGACTGCAAAAAAATTTAGTCAGCTACTCATCACAGGTCGTTTATTACAACCGACTCTTTCCCTAGCCTTACGAAAAAATCACTCGCTAGCACCATCTGTCCAGATCGGCGCGCGAAAGCCACTGCTGAAATCATGGTTTTCCATTCCCCGTAGCTGGTTTTCTTATTTGTTAGTTCAATATTCGGTATATCTGTAACCTCGGTGAATACATATGTTATTGCTTTGTTGGCGCGCGCACACATTGCGGGCCGGCGGAAATTCGTCCGTCGAGGAAAGGCAGTGAGTTTTCACTCCAATTACCATTCAGAGACCAATGCACCCTCTGTCATGCATCACACCGCACTTGGTCAGTTACCGCGGTTAGCACGCCAAGAATCTCTTTGTTGTACTACCAAGCTTTTTATCTTTTGCTAAAACAAAAATTACGCGCACAAAGGCGCGCTTTCTGACGGGTCTTCGCCACAGGGCTAGCTGTGTTAGTGCCCATTCATTGAAACATTGTAAATGACAAAAAAAGGGTTTGTCTTTTAGACGGACGTCAAAAGTTAAAAATTGATGTTGTGGCCCCAGAATGCGAACACACACTAGTTTTTCCAATTGCGCAGCGAGAAAAGCAGTGGCAGTAGCGGATCTTACGGCATGAAGACGCGCCTCGAACGCCTGATTTTAGCTGCATCTAACTTCGGCACAAACGGGACCGTGCAACATGTTTTTCATCGGTATTGTAACCTTCTTGAGTAGTCTCTTTCCCAAATTGGGAAGAAAATGTGCACAGGCCTTGCTTTTATTTTCTATTTTTGATGTTACACATTTTTCGAAAAAGCACAGCAGGCAATCTTTTTTCGCGAATGCTTAATTTCTTTTCTAGACAGGCGATGTTTTTTAGATAAGATTACAAACACCTGGTCGACGTTCTGTATGAGATAAAAGTTGGTCAGAATTTCAGATACGGAAATAGAGGGCGTCAAAATTACCGACAATCTGGTGTGTGGCTCGATTTCACAATTGTTTTTCTATTTTTTTGTTCCCTGCCCAACGCAGAACCTGACCTGTTTGTCGTGTTGGTTTAGGTTTTGTTTTAAAACAAAGTTCAATCACAGCGATGAAACCTGGCCATCCGCAGGCACAAAAGTTCGAGAAATTTCCAAACGCGGGAAAGCGCGCTTTACCTGCGCAACTTTTGCAAATGTTTTCTTCGCGAAGTACGCACGCTAGGGGATAAGAGATTGCATTTAGCTATTCCCTGGCCAGGGCGTAACTCATAAAAATATGAAAAAAAAACAAAAAAACTGTGCGGGTAAAGTCGCGTTCGTCCTCTTCAGTAATCGCGCAATTTCTGTGGAATCCCTTCAATTATATATATATCATAGAGCACTCCGCTAGTATCTTGAAAAGGCGACAACCGCATTTTGTAACGGGCGATGTCTATTCTCTTAACCGTTCGTTTCAAAACATGTCAGCAAAACACCACACCCTGGCACAAAACAATGCAACAAATATTTGTTTCCAGTTGATATAAGCGACAATTTTTCAACCATGAGATATACATTGCCTTTTTGCTCAAGCATGCTTAGATTAAATTTTCAGATAGGCTCCTCAAAAAAACTTTTTTTCGTATCCCCAAATCCCCCAAAATATCTTATCGCCAGTGAATGTGCTTTTTATACGCGGGAAAGAAGAGACTGCAAATATGTGTTCATGCTCCTCACCTATGTGCTTGCGGATTCTGCGCGAAAAGTGTTTACCTTACCTTGGTTTTATGCTTTACAAAAGGAAGTAGTGGCAGATTTGTTTTTTCTATTACGAATAACATATTTACTGAATTATCTGGCAGTTTTGTGGCCCGAGGCTTCCCCATAGCGTGCAAGTTGCACGTTCAAATGCAGCTTACAGCTCCTGTGAAGCGATCTCAGCGAAGCGTCGTCAGCCACTATACGTACTGCATGTGCGCTAGCGCAGGTATTCATTGACTCCGACGTTTTACAAACTAACGAAATAAGTACACATTCTTCCATTCGGGTACAATTCTTGGCTTCACTTATTTTTAACTCGAGTAGATACCGCTCCACAATGGTATCCGGAGCCACAAGGACGCCCACACCCGATAAGGGGAGGTCCACCAGGATGGCACCCCACTATACCGAGACGCCACCAGCTTCGATGAGGCTCCCACTGTCCTGGCCCGCGTAATGCAGGCGATGCACCCCGACACTCCATTTGTGAGTGGCCTGGCACCGCGACCGCTTGCTCCAGAAATCAGGAGGGACGCCAGCTGCCTGCTGCTCCGTGTGCTCCTCGACTGCTGCAACGTGGCGGAGCACCTGCACGATTAAGGGCGCAAGGACACCGCTAAATGTGTGGACTGTTCGAAACCAGACACGCTGGAGCACCTGCTCTGCATCTGCCCCCACAACGGGGGCCGAGGGCAGAGCTCCACCGAGCGCTACAGCGTCAAGGACTTCCCAGCCACGGCATGGAAAGTTTATGTTCCCGAAAGGGCGTGTGGCAACCTAGCGGGAAGTCTTCGCCCATCCGATCCATTACCTGGAGAATATCGGCCTCGTGCAATGGCTGTAGCCCAGACTGCGGTGACTGACTATGTTTCCTATCTGACTAAGGGCCCAGACTGCAGCGACTTACCGTGTGCCCCGACTGGCAGCCTTATCTCTTATCCTTTATCCTGTCTTTGTATCTCTGTTTGTCCCTCTCTCTACTTTATCCTTTAACTCCCCTCTACTTCTCTTCCCCCACTGCGGTTTATGCAGGTGAGCTCCCTGCAGACCAGAAAAATATCTCCGGCGCACTTGATTCCCTTTCTTTTACCACAAAAAACAACTAATAATAAAAATTGCAACTGGCACTATTAGTTAAGAAACAGCAATACATAGGGCAACCAACCGACATAACCAAACCCACTACGACTTATGCAGAGATTATAAAAAAAATACCCCAGACATAAAAATACAAAACTAACGTGCTCTCACCCGATGGTTCGTCTCAGAAACGCCAACTATGCGTCCTGCAGACTGACCGAAGGATGACGCACGCACATTGATTGCTCCGGGGAGATTTTCGAAGCTTCCATTATCTGGCTTTGTGGTCTGCCCCTGTGCCTGTTTTAAAGACAAATCAACACCAACTCGCCCAACTTTCCATCTTGTGAATAAGGGTTAACTCCGCGCATCCGCAAATATGTTTGTTGTGGGCGTTCCTCAGTCTATAGGACACTGATCGAATACTTCTCGTAACCTTTTCCTTTCATCTTGAGTGAAGCTGTTGTTCCGAAATAGCGTTCCTGAATACGTTGAAAGGATAATGCCACCAGTACTAAAAAACCAATGGTGCATATATAAGAAAATATGTATTCGCAACCGAAACTCAGCCGTCCTCGTTAGTATTTTGATGATTTTGGTATTCTAGAACTTCGCATGAATAGGCCAATAAATGCTGAACTCTCAGTTCCGAGCGGCTTTGAAGCCACTGACAGGGGCGGTGGTCAGACCTGACACATCTGGAAGTGCTAATAATTTATTCACCTGTACAGGCCACCTTTGGAATATGAAGCTGGCAACGTTTAATGGGGGATCTTTTTTTAAGCGAGGTGAGTCTATAGTGGCTGTAAAAAGAAATAAAGGGCAATAGATACGGTGTAAGATGGCTTTGCGAAATTGGGAAATAAGAGGAAGCATTTTGAGTGCCGAAAAACGTACATGCCCGAAGTTACCGTTGTCCAGGCTACAGAAGAGAACTAGGAGTGGCATTATTACTCAATAAATGCATAGCCGCAACATAGGAGATACTATAGCACTAACGAATGGGCAGCCGGCCTGTTTATTAGGCCTAATAAGAGGTCGAAATTCGAGGTGGTATAGGGCTACACGCGTAAATCCAGCCATGAAGATCAGCTAGTTGAACGCTTGTATGAAGCCTGCAGTGCGGACGCCGGAGCATTCCATTCGACGACACTCGCCTGTGCAAGTCACTTTGTTGACCGCTGCTTTGCTGCCTCTGTATTCTTTTGTGTTGTTAGGGGAGCACAAGTTCGCTACAATAAACGTGTTTCTCATTCAAGACAACTGCATCGTCCTTGTCTTCGTGACATCTGGTGGAGGTGCTGGGTACGCACCCTTCATGCCCACTACAACCTCTGGAAGCCGCCAAGCCAGTCAAACAAGAGCCAGCCTCCGCGTGCAAGATTTACCACCCGAGTTCGGTCTAATACCGGAGAAGACGAAGAAGAAAGACGTCGCAACCAGCACCATGCTCAACCAAGCCAATCCTCCTGTCGTTCTGCAGGAGCCACGGGAACCGCCATCATTCCGAGGAGCCCCCGCAGAAGACCCAGAAGACTGGTTGGAGAAACTGGAGCTCGTCCGGAAATTCAACAGGTGGGACGACGCAGAAACGTTCCGGCACGTTTTCTTTTACTTGGAAGATTCGGCTCGGACTTGGTTCGAGAACCACGAGAGCTCCTTGACAAACTGGGCTCAGTTGAAAAGCGAGTTCACTAAGAACTTCACTACCGTGGTCAGAAAAGAACGCGCAGCGCTTTTACTTGAAACTCGAATGCAGCACCCCAACGAAGGGGTAGTGATCTTTGTTGAGGAGATGAAGAGGTTGTTTCGACGTGCGGATCCGGAGATGACAGAAGAAAACAAACTAAGGTTTCTTATGCGAGGGGTAAAGCAGGAGCTTTTTGCTTGCCTTGTCCGCAGTCCTCACAAGACGGTGGCCGAATTCGCGTCTGAGGCAGCCGCGATGAAGAAGACGCTGGAAGTTCGAACGAGGCAGTACGATCGGCCGGTCAACGCGCTGGTTTCCGAGACGATCGGTGCCGTGGCTACAAGCTCCGACACACTGCGTGAGACCATCCGAGCAGTGGTCAGGGAGGAGCTTCGGAAGCTTTTTCCGACGACGCCGCAACCTCAAGAGGCTTCCCAGACTGACGCCATCCGCGAAGAGGTTCAACCTGCTTTGGGGTTCTTTTATGCCATCCGAGGCACCCCGCGAGCCACAGGCGATGACCTATTCCGCGGCTCTTCGTCGACCCCGCCCTGCTCCAACCCGTCTACAAGAAGCTCCACCGTACCGCCGTCCACTCTCGCCGCCATCCCCACTGTCACCGCCGTAGACCGTACCACCGTACACAGCCCAAACCCAGACGCCGAGAAAGACTGACGTTTGGCGAACGACAGATCATCGTCCGCTGTGCTACCATTGCGGGGAGGCCGATCACATCTATCGTCGCTGCCCGTAGAGGAGACTCGGACTGCGTGGTTTCTCTGTCGACGCCCCACGCCCCCGACCCGGCCAGCACCCTACTGAGATCGACGAATACCTGTCCAACACCAACCGAGGACCAGCCCGCTCACACCGATCGCCGTCGCCCTACCCATACCAGTCGCCTAACCGCCGTAGCAATGCTGATTTCGCACGTGGAAGGTCCCCCAGCCCACGCTGGGGAAACTAAAAACAGCATCTTCTGGAGGTGAAGTTGCTCTACGGCGAAATACTGGAAACCCTCCAACGACGCAAGGACGCGCCGAAGACCGTGATTCAGGACATGCCCTCATCCCGGCGACCCAACCTAGCCCTTACGAGACTCCTGAACACGACAACAGCTACACGGCGCGACGCGTACCCGACCTGACCGAGACGTCCGTTGAGAAGACGACGACAACGACGATGCACAGTGCCCGACCGTCAACACGTACAAGCAGAGATACGACGCCCCGACGAACCCGGAACTCGAGGAAGACTGCATTCTGGCGTCAAGGTGTCCATCGACGGCTTTGACGTAGTCGCCCTGGTAGACACGGGAGCTGACTATTCGGTAATGAGCGGACCATTTGCGTCTAATATGCAGAAAGTCATGACCAGATGGGACGGTCCGCACATACGCACAGCAGGAGGGCACCTCGTGACGCCAACTGGAACGTGCACATCGCGCGTCACCATAGACGGCACAACGTACCCTGCGGCGTTCGTCATTCTGCCTAACTGCTCCCGCGACATAATTCTTGGAATGGACTTTTTGATGGACAACGGTGCAATAATCGATCTGCAGACCAAGTCAATAACTTTTTCCCCCAAGCAGTCCATGACGCCGGAACCGAACCCCAAACGACGTGCTGCTCTAAGGATTGCCGATGATCATGTCACCCTGCCACTATGCGCAAGCTTGATGGCAGCAGTCTACTGTGAATATGCTGCTCCTGACGTCGACGCTATCGTAGACACTGATCAAAGGGTGCTTCTCGACCATGGTGTGTCGGTCGCAAGAGGCATTGCGCGCTTCAAGGAACACCAATCCCACATTTTGGTTACTAATTTCACCGAGGAGTACCAGCATTTACACAAGGGCGCGGCAATTGCATTCCTTGAAGAAACGCAAGAAGCAAGTGACGTGATCGGGGTCGCTGACTTTGAACGCACCCCCGTAAAAACCTTCAAGCTCCCGCAACCCTTCGACGTGAATCCGGCGCTACCGCAACAACAATGACACAAAATATTGTCTTTACTGCGTCGCTATAGCGAATGTTTTTCGTCGAGCGCAAAACTACGTCAGACCCCTCTAGCGAAGCACCAAATAATAACCTGAGATGGAGCCCGACCTACCCGACAGTCACAGTACTGCGTCTCTTCACACGAACGGGAAGCCATCCGGACTCAAGTCGACGACATGCTCAGCGACGACATTATACAGCCATCGAAAACCCTGGGCTGCGCCCGTCGTACTCGTAAAGAAAAAAGACGGCACATTAAGGTTTTGTGTTGACTACCGGCGACTGAACAAAATCACGAAAAAGGACGTGTACCCCCTTACCCGAATCGACGACACCCTCGACCACCTCTGCCACGCGAAGTACTTGTCATCGATGGACCTGAAGACCGGCTATTGGCAAATTGAAGTGGACGACAGAGACCCAGAGAAGAGTGCATTTATAACCCCAGACGGCCTATACGAGTTCAAGGTGATGCCGTTTGGGCTGTGCACAGCACCAGCGACGTTTCAAAGAGTCATGGACACTGTGCTAGCTGGCCTTAATTGGCACACCTGCCTGGTATACCTCGACGACGTAGTGGTATTCGCCCGGACTTTCGACGAACACCTTGCAAGGTTGGAGTCTGTACTCGAGGCCATTCGTACGTCGGGGTTGACGCTGAAGCCTGAAAATTGCCGTTTCGCATACGGGGAACTCAAGTTGTTGGGCCACGTCGTCAACGCCGCGGGAGTCCTACCTGACCCGGAAAAAACTTCAGCCATTGCGAACTTCCCTAAGCCGAAAGACAAGAAGGGCGTGCGAAGATTTCTCGGGCTATGCGCATACTACCGGCGCTTCGTCGCAAAGTTCGCAGGCCTTGCAGAGCCACTCACGCGCTTGACGAAAGATACCACCCTTTTCAGCTCGGAAAATGACCAAGAGAAAGCATTCTGCGAGCTACAAAAACGCCTGCAAAGCCCGCCCGTGCTCGCTCATTTTGACGAAAATGCCGAAACGGAAATGCACACGGCCGCCAGTGATATAGGCTTGGGTGCCGTCCTTGTCCAAAAGCAAAGCGGCTGCGAAAGGGTAATCGCCTATGCCAGCCGTGGTCTGTCGAAGGAGGAGAACAACTATTCTGCCTCCGAGAAAGAGTGCCTGGCTATTATATGGGCGATTTCAAAATTTCGCCCATATGTGTATGGAAGGCCATTCAAGGTTGTAACAGACAACCATGCGCTGTGTTGGCTCGCCAATTCGAAGGACCCCTCTGGCCGTCTTGGGCGGTGGAGCTTGCGCCTGCAGGAGTTCGACGTTACAGTCGTTTATAAATCCGGCAGGAAACATTCCGACGCCGACTGCCTGTCCCGCGCCCCCGTAGACCCACCACCACAAGACTCTGATGAAGCCAGCGCGTTCTTCGGGATCGTGACGGAGAGCGACCTAGCCGCCCAGCAGCGTGCCGACCCCGACTTACGCGTCATAATCGAGTACCACGAGGGATGCAACGTTGCCTTTCCTTAGACCTTCAAACGCAGCTTACCAGCCTTCAGCCTGAGAAACTCCGTCCTCGTGAAGAAGAATTTGGGCCCCGGAACAAGAGCGAATTACCTTCTCGTCGTCCCCACGGACCTTCGTGACGAAATTTTGGAAGCGTGCCACGACGACCCGTCTTCCGGACATCTCGGCACAGCCCGCACTATTGGAAAAATCAAGGTGAGGTACTACTGGCCCGGCCTCACCTCTGACGTCACCCACTACGTCCGGAGCTGCCGTGACTGCCAGCGACGAAAAACGGCGCCGACAAAGCCCCGCCGGACTTCTGCAACCGATCGCCGTCCCATCGAGACCATTTCAACAGATTGAAATGGACCTTTTAGGCCCGTTCCCTACGTCACGATCACAGAACAAGTGGATTGTCGTAGCGACAGACTACATGACGCGCTACGCAGAGACCGCCCCTCTTCCGAGGGGGACTGCACAAGAAGTGGCAAATTTCTTTATAAGCCAAGTTGTGCTGCGACATGGAGCCCCAGAAGTCCTAATCACAGACCGCGGAACGGCATTTACTGCGGAGCTGATGCAAGTAGTATTACGCTACAGCAACACGGATCACCGAAGGACGACGGCGCACACCCCCAAACGAACGGACTAACAGAACGTCTGTACAAGATAATCGCAGACATGCTGTCAATGTACGTTGACGTTGAACATAAGACTTGGGACAAAGTGCTCCTGTATGTCACGTTTGCGTACAACACGGCTATACAGGAGACGACGCAGATGACGCCGTTCGAGCATGTCTACGGTAGAAGGCCGACTACGATGCCTCGACGCCATGCTTCCGCACGTAGAAGACGACGACCTCAACGCCGACGCCCACGGATATCTTCAACGTGCGGAGGAGGCCCGCCAGCTCGCTTGAGTTCGTATAACGGACCAGCAGCTGGTGGATGCGGGCCGCTACAACCTCCGACGCCTAGACGCCGAGTACCAACCAGGGGATCGTGTGTGGGTTTGGACTCCCATCCGACGACGCGGACTCAGTGAGAAGCTCCTGCGACGCTATTTCGGACCCTACCAGATTCTACGACGTGTTGGCCAACTTACCTACGAAGTGATCCCCGATGGTGACTCCGGCACATCACGACAACGCACGCGGCCTGAAGTCGTCCACGTGGTTCGCTTAAAACCTTTCTACGGACGATAACGAATTTTCTTTTTCGAACTGTCGCTTATGTTAGCATCGGGTCGACGCACTCTTGGGGGCGGGTAATGCCGCGAACCATACATTGGGTTTGTTTTTTTGCTTTTACCGCCCGGCTGCGCCGGTCTGTGTTATCTCTGCGCCAAGGGAAGCGCGTGTTCCATTCTTTCTTTCTGTGCCGCATGTGTTATCTGTTTTGATAGGGAGAGCATTCCGATCTAACGTGAACAGCCCTGAATAATCTTCTTGGATCTACTATGTTCTCGATGCGAATCGACGTTTCGAGAACCACGACACCCCGAAAGATAAAAAGCCTGCAGTGAGGACGCCAGGAGCATTCGATTCGACGACACTCGCCTGTCACTTTGTTGACCGCTGCTTCGCCGCCTCTGTATTCTTTTGAGTTGTTAGGGGAGTACAAGTTCCCTCCAATAAACGTGTTTCTCATTCAAGACAACTGCATCGTCCTTGTCTTCGTGACAATATAGCACCGGCTGAGAAGAAATTTCCTTCGGTACACCCATGTAGTCACAGATTGTCCCACTGTTTGAAAAATTTTGTGGGTCACTTGGGTGTGAGGGCTGTATTTTCGGCACCTAACAAACTTAGCGAAATTTGTGGATTTATTGACAGAAAGCCTACTTCGCTTTCAATTCGCTACATCAATTCACCAATCACCAATTCACCAATTCACCATACTTGATTATACAGCGGTCATCTGGGATCCATTTACTCAAATTAACATTCATAAAGTAGAAAAAATACAAAGAAGAGCAGTTCGCTTCATATATAACAGTTATGGACGCACCTCGGTAACTGAACTGTTAGTCAGAGCTAACTTACCCCTCAATTTCAGAAAGAAAACGCATATCCTGAATAAAATATTTATGCCAATTAGTTATTGGGCATTACAAGATAGATATTGGAAAGATTATTTCATTTTCTTCAGGTTACGCCACTAGACATGGTCGTATGCTCGTACAATAACTCCGTTCCGTACCCGGAATAATTGCTTCAAATATTCTTTTTTCCCTAGAACTGTGCAGGATTGGAATAGTTTAAACATCCATCAAGTTACAAAACAATCTTTAGCATTCGTTGCTGCTGGTCTACAAAACCTGATAAAATAATTTTACTTCTGTGCTAGCTTGGTTTCTTTTCATAAAATGAGACTGATGTTTCATCTGAACTATTTTTGTTACGTTTGATTACGTTTGTAAAACGCAAGTGATGTTTCTTTTTTTTTATTTGCAATATATGTCTGCCTACTATATAAAATGTGAGTGACTGTTCCATTTCTTTGCCTGGTGTTATAAGCTAATATTTCCGTCTTTTGTACCCAAGTGTCAAAATCCCTCCAGGGGATTGCCGTACCCATAAATAAATAAATTAATAAAGGCATGTCGCGTGGCAACGGAAAGAGTTGTGGCTGAAGCATGTGTCTTATTTGGTTCAATGCAAAAAGTGTTTTGTCTACCTTATAGCATTTTCTTGTGGTTATGTGTATATTGGTCAGACAAGTCGATGTATCAAGGTCAGGTTCCTGGAACACAAAAGGTCTTTAGGAGGGGACACCTACACGCGCGTGGCTCAACACGCATAAGTGCAAATGAGAGCCTGCGTTCAAGGAAGGGTGTTATTATCGGTGCACAGGGATAGGTTGACACGCGAGAATATTAGCCATATATTATCAGAAAAAAGGGGTGTGGTGCTTTAGTGTGCCACCAATTCATTTCCATGAGAGTGAGTTTCAATTTCGAAATTGATCTGTAACGTAATTAGAACACGCGCCTTTATCCAAACAGTCAGTTTCGTGCCTGGCATGTTTTGAAACTGATACGCTGGCATGTGACGTATAATATGTGTGGTCGCATGGGTTTATGTTTTAGTATTTAACTGTGTGTCTGTTCTAATCAAAATCAGTTGTGAGTGAGCGCGGTGGTTTGTCGTTTCTTTCGCTACCATCCGGGTTTAGGTGCGCTACCTTCAAGATGTCCCATATGCATTCCCAGCTAGCCAAGTTGTCTCTTTTTTGTTTAAAAAAACTTGGTGAAAATCACGCTGACTAACGCCTATTTTGTTTTCAGCAATATTGAACAATAGTATACATGATCGGATATGGTTACTTACAGTAAGATACTAAAACACAAAAAATTACATCAAGCCCCAGAAACCTACGGAAAAAATTAATTTTGGCACGTAACATGAGGTTGGCTTTACGAAAGCGCAAAACCCAGGCCAAAAAAAAACAATTGCAGAAAGCCACCTCCTTCCCTCTCTTCCTAAGGAAGTTATAATTGACCACATTTAGGAGCCATCCCCAAGGTGGAGTAAGTTTCTTCGAATTAAAGTTTGACATCCACCTAAGTGCAGCCATACAGCTGCAAATGAAAGCTATACACGTTTCTCAGAAACTTCGCAGTTGAAGAAAAATAATCTTGGTCCACGATTCGAACCCGGGACCACTGCTCCACTGGAGCAGTCGCTCTACCAACTGAGCTAACCAGGAGATCAGTCATTTGTAGCGCAAGAGCGAATAGATCAACAACTCGAAGTGAAGGACAGGTGTTAATTGACCAGATTTAGGGAAAATCCCGAAGGTGCAGTGTGTTTCTGCGAGCGAACGTTTGACATCCACCTAAATGCAGCCATACAGCTACAAAAGAAAGCTTTACACCTTTCTCAGGAACTTTGCAGTTGAAGAAAAATTCGTCCTGGTCCAGGATTCGAACCCGGGACCACTGATTAACCGGAGCAGTCGCTCTGCCAAATGAGCTATCCAGGAGGTTAGCCGTTTGTAGCGGAAGAGCGAATTGCGCTACAAAGAGCGAATTGCGCTTTCCTACACTTCGAGAGTTGTTGATCAATTCGCTCTTGCGCTATAAACGACTAACCTCCTGGTTAGCTCAGGGGATTCCACTTCCGGCCACCGTACCGTGCGGACGGGGAATGGCAAGCTCCTTGCAAGGTGCGGTTTTGGCGGGCCCTTCGGCCCGCGTTAACAGGTCTGCTGTTTGTGATATCATAACCCAGGACTACCAGGCTATTCTGCCCCATCTACCATCAGGACCATCTGCCCTTAACACAATATTTTTGCACGCGGACGTCAAAGACCTTACAAGGTGGAAGATTTTCGTGAAATTCTGGGCCGTCTCTCGCGGCTCCCCGAGGTTGTCGCCTTGGGGGCGTACCAGATGAACCATTTGTGGGCGGTGACTTTCAAGGACGCTGAAGGGGCTCGGAAACTTGTTGCCGCCGGAGAACTTCGAGTCAAGGAACGTCGGTGCACGTCATCGATCCTCGAAACCAGGATGTCTGTTTAAAGCTCCACTGGGTGCTCCAACACATCCCCGACGACAAGGTGCGAAGCGCCCTGGGGCTTTACGGAAAGGTCACTGAAGTGACCAGGGACCGATGGCGTGTGTAAGGCTGCTCTGCACAGTCTGCGACAACGCGCCTGGTCACCCTCCTGCTGAAGACGGGTATCAGCGTGGATGACCTCCCTCACCATGTACGAGTCGCCGGCGAGGTGGCCTTGGTGGTGGTGCCCGGGAGGGCGCCCCTCTGTCTTCGCTGCCACCGGAGCGGCCACATTCGGTGCGAGTGCCGGGTGCCCCGCTCTCTTCTTTGTCGTCGCTTCGGCCACGACGAGAGCCACTGCGTACGCACATATGCCAACGTCGCGGGATCAGGGGAGGACGACCGGCAGTCGGAGTTTATTATTGACGCAGCAGACGCTGAGGAGCCGGCGAATGGAATAGGCGAAGGCCCGCCGCGCGGGGCCAAGCCCACCGAGAGGGCCTCGGAATACGTGGCACAGGTGCTAGCGCCCAGGGAACCCGGAACTATCGATGAGGCGCCTGAAGTGCTGGAAGAAGTACCCACGTTTCAGTCCGCAGGCAAAGAAGGTCCACCTCGAAGGTCCACCGGGAACCGCGGTCGAAGGCGGCTACACAGGTTCGACGCGCATCCCTGAAACCGAAGCCTATCATACCTCCGGATCGCAACAAAGGTCGGCCGTCTGTCACGTGAGTACGACTGTCGAAAAGGGTGGTGAGAGTGGGGGTACAGAGTGCAACGCTCACGCTACGGGACTTAAGCACGACGCCTGGATGGGACGTTAGGCAACGATGGCCAGGCCAGGCCCTGCTAGAGTTGAGCAACCCCGCCAACCGGAAAAGCAGGGACAGCTGCAGCCGAAAGAAGCAACACACCGACGGGAATACGAGGAACATGTAAGCTGACGAAAGAAACAGTAGTTTCTGCTTTGTTTCTTTTCCGTTCCTAAATGGCAGTACTTCTAAGGCCGCTACATACAGCCACGCTAAACGTTCGAGGCCTGGGTGAAAGGCGAAAACAACGTCAATTGCGTAGAATAATGTACAAAAAAGAAATTGTTATTTTACAGGATACAGGATACACAAGACGAAGATAGTAAGCGAAGAGAGTATTGAAAAAATGATAAAACCTTTGTCAAACACCTTTAGTGCGTGTGTAAGCCATGCAGTGGGGTGTGCGGCTGGGTGTTGCATCTTCTTTAGAAATGATGTTGGTATTCAGATCGAGTGTTGTATCGTGGGTGTTCGATGGGTTTATTGTATGCGATTTTGTTTATTTCGGCTATAGTTTTCCCGCATTGTGTATTTATGCACCAACGGTGTGCCGAGAGAAAAGTGTCTTCTTTGAATCTATTGAAGGTTGTTTGGATTGCGAAAGGCATGTCATTTTAGCAGGTGATTTTAACTGTGCTTGGGACAGGAAAGATCGATCTGGCGAACGTAAATGGCAAGGTTCCAGTACTGAGCTGCTGACAGAACTGGAAGAAAAACACGAGTTAGTTGACGTCGCCCATTGTCCTGATAGCGTGAACACACTACGGTTCACGCATTTTCAGGGGACTAGCCACGTCCCCTTAGATAGGATTTTTATGTCGGGCGATGTAGCAGTTGCAAGGGCTTTAATGTTGAGTATGTGTCTTCCAGCGATCACTGTATCGTTTCTTTCTTGCTAGGGTGGGAGAGGAGCAACTTCAAGAAGTTTAGCTGGGACCTATAGAAACTAAATACAACTTTTAAGTGATAAAATGTACAACGATGATGTGATAGAAGCTTTCAACAATAAAAAAAGTAACGAAAGCATGGCCTGGGGAGATAGATGGGAATGTATAAAAGAAGATAGTAAACTGTCCGCTGTAGAAAGGGCAGCGATCATTGCAAGAGCTGAAAGAAACAGTGAAAACGAGCTCAGGAGTAATCTTAAACGCATGCTCCAACTGGAATTTGAAATGCCGGGCGCTTTCATCGACGACATCTAACAAATAATAAGCAAGTTGGAAGCCATTGATAAAGAGCGATACCGGGGAGCAACAATAGGCGCGCGCGCAGAAGGTTTACTAGCGGAGGAGATGCCAACGAAAAGGACCATAAGTTATGAAATGAGGTACGCAAAGCGGAATAATTGAAGAAATACTATGCCACGGATGTTTGACTTAAGATGTAGGAAACATCAAAGCAGCTTTCATTGAACATTACACAAATCTTGTTAGCACAGCTTACCCTTGTACCGAAAGATTTGAGCAAGATTATCTTAAATTTATGCCAAGACTAGAAGATGAGTTGAAGGTTCAACTGGAAGAACCAATACATTGCAAGAAATTGAAGCTGCCATAGGGGACTAAAAAGTGGGCAAAGCGCCCGGCCTGATGGCCTTTCAGCGGAAATTTATGAGACGTTTAGCGGTGTTGTGGCGCCATTCTTACTTCTAGTTTTCCAAGATGCTTTTGAAACAAACCACCAGTCATTTACAAGAACACACACTGTGTTGATTCCCAAGTCAGGCGATCCTGCTAAACATCAAAGTGTAACGGGTCACCATCCGACCAACCTTGCTAACATAGGCTTCAAGATTTGATAAAAGTGCTGGCAAAAAGATTGCAGAGAATTGTAACATCGCTTGTGGGACAACACCAAACATGTGGGATCCGGGGTCGGAGCATACAGACAAACACACATTGCTCCCAGTGTGCTGCAGGGCTGCGATATGTTTAAGCAGAAAGTAGCCGTGCTACAAATTGATTTCATAAAAGCATTCGACCACGTCTGTCATGAAATTTTGTTTTACATTTTAGAACATGTCAATGTGGGTGACGTGGTTTTCAGGGGTGTCCACATGGCTTACAAAAACTGCACCACACAGCTCATTATCAACAAGGATGTAGTAACAAAAAGTTTGTCTGTAGAATCTTCAGTGAGGCAAGGGTGCCCAGCTTCACCTCTCCTTTTTAGTATTTTCTTAGAACCTTTCTCTTTAAGAATAAATAATGATGTGGTGACTGGCGTCCCACGAGTGGGGAAAAACCCGGACGAGGGCGCAGAGCAGGTGCCTCGAGAGGAAGAACAAGAAGGAGACCGGGCCAATTTCCCTTAGAGAGTGTGTGCCAGCGAGGGGAGGATCATCATCATGGAGGGCCGGCCTGGGAAGCGGAGCGAGCGGCGGAGGTTCCGCAGGGCAGCTGGACAAAAACGACGGGCAGGCGGTTCGAGGCTTTCGTGGCTTTCGAGGTTCGAGGTTCGTGGTCGCTCCAGCGGGATGATGTCCACGGGCTTGTGACACGGAAGACCGACGTCGCCGTTCGAGAAGCTGTTGGATCGCCGCGACGTCCCTGGGAGCCGCAGTTCCAAAGCAAGGCCTAGCGAGCGGAGCCAGCGGCGCGTGACTCAGCGGAACCGCGACCGGTCCGCCGTCTTCGAAAACCCTGCGGCGAGGACGTCTACGCCGTGGCGACTGAGGGCCATCACTGTGGGACAGAGCCGTGAGCGTGGCGTTGTCTATTTTTTTTTCGCTTCTTTCCCGAAGTCTAGTGGGTCCGACCTGTTTATATTTTTTTTCGCTTGTGTGCGCGTTCCGTCCCCAATATATTCAGTGGTGAATTATCTGTTCAAGACCATGACGTTCAATTTCCTCGTGATCTTCCTCCGCGAGTCAGCACACACGTCTGCTTAACCCCAACGTCCTAACAATTTTTGGCATCCGTGACAGGACCTTGCTCTACTTACATCTGAAGAGCTTAAGCAGGCAAGTGGGTGTGGCGAACGAGGATGGATCTCGAGAAGTTGATGCTCATCGGCAAAGAATTAGGGCTGTCAGGTCAGAATCTCCGAGAATGGATCGACGCTGAACGCGCGAAAGAAAGAAAGAAGCGTGCGACCGAACGCGAGGCGGCTAAAGAAGCCGCAAGGCTAGCACAGCAGACGGAGACCGAGACACCAGCTCGAAATGAGGCTGAACGTGCCATGCTAGAACTGAGGCTACAACTTCAGGAGCGGTCGCAGGGTTCCTACGCGAGTTCGGACGCCGTGGGAAGTAACACCGCGACTAATGCGGCACAAAGCTTCCACAGCCCTCACAAGTTGATTCCCGCTTTTAATGAGGAACGAGACGAGCTCGACGCTTATATACAGCGGTTCGAGAGAGTGGCAACAAGCCAAGGTTGGCCTTCGGACAAGTGGGCGCTCTCATTACACTTGTGCCTTACAGGTGATGCGCTCAGTGCCATTGGCCGCATGTCGTCCGACGATGCAATGGACTACACGAAACTGAAGAAGACCCTTTTACAGAGGTTCAGGTACACCGAAGAAGGGTACCGGTGCAAGGTTTACGGAATCCGTGCCGCAGAACTCAGAAACAGGTCGTCAGTTTGTTGGTCGTCTTCTGTGTTACTTCGGCAGCTGGCAGGAAATGGCGAAAACGGAGCAGTCGTACTCCGCGCTCGGAGACAAAATGGTGTCCCAGCAATTCCTGAGCCAGTGCGACGAGAAGCTCGCCATTTTCATCAAATAAATGGGCTGCAAGAGCCTGGACCAGCTTGCTGAGACGGCTGACCAATACCTTGAAGCTCAAGGCTTAGTCAACCTGGGCAGAGGAAGGGAAGAAAGAAAGACAGTGGCAATCCAGCTGGACTTCCCCGGGCTCCTGATCATCAGAAGCACGAGGTCAATCTTCGTTGCCTTTTATGCAACAAGCCAGGCCATCGTCCGTCTGACTGTTGGGCGAAGTAACGGGGTTCCAGCCAGCCAAGCAAGAATAACGCCTTCTGCCTGAGGGGCGGCAAGCACGGACACCGATACCAGGCTGAAGCTTGCTGGAACCTGCCAGAGAACGTGAGACAGGTACCCTCCGCAATGACCGGACCCAAAAACTCTCCAGTAGAGGCATCCAGCAAGTCTCGACGACGGCAAGCTGTGCCAGTGTCTCCAGCAAACAGCACGCCAACAACCGAGCTGGAAAGGATGCCAATGTCGGGAGGACTGCTGGAAGGCCAACCCGTCGTCGTCCTGCGAGACACTGGCTGTAATACGGTCATCGTGAACTGCTCTCTCGTTTCTGACACCAAGCTTCTAGGAGGCATGAGCACCGCCCACCTATTAAATCGAACGTGTCTGTCCCTACCGGAGGCAGACGTGGAAATCAATTCCCCGTTCTTCTCAGGCCGTGTACTAGCGTCCTGCATGGACAACCCCCTGTGCGACGTCATTATAGGGAACATTGAGGGGACTGGTGATGCCAATACGAAAGACAATCGGAACATCAGACGAGGGGAGCCGCACGAAATGGAAGCAGTGATTGTGAGCATGGTGCTTGGACAAGGCAGCTTCCGCGTTCCAGAAGACCTGTGCGGTCAGAACTTGCCATCGTCTTCCCCAGCTGCAGCGGGAATGAAGACCCACATGCGTGCCAACGCAGCAAAAAGCGAGGCTCCGCGAACAATGCCGCAGGTACCTGCCGTTGATGACAGCGCCTGAAATATCACCTGTGCTGACTTATGTGCGCTACGGCAGCAAGACCCTTATCTTCGAAAGTTTTTCGGCGAGGTCGGCAGAAAGGTGACATTCAACGCAGCGGTGATCGAGTTCGTGAAGACTGCTGGTATTCTTTATCGACGGTATCAGTTGCCCTCCGCAAAAGGAAGAAAACAACTAGTCGTTCGCCAGGAACTACGAGGCATCGTCTTGGACAAGGTCCATCAAGGAACCCTCGGCAGTCACAGGGGTATCAGGCGAACCATAGAGCGCGTCTGCAAGGACTTCTACTGGCCTGGGATGCAAGCTGACACTGCACGCTTCGTAAAGTTGTGTCGCATGTTTCAGAGGGCTGCGCCTAAGCACAGAGTAGCCACGGGAGATCGTGGCGGAGATCGAGGCATTTCGGCGTGTTGCCGTCGACCCGGTCGTTCCCCTCTCGCCCAGCGCCTAGAAGAGAAACCCCTCCATAGGGTTCAAGATGTCACACGCACCCAACGACGAAGTTTCGGGTGTGTCATTCCCTCTAACCCATGCTCTATTAGTGAGTGCTCGTGCCGATTAACCTTTCCAAGCAACTGACAGAGTAGGCACGGAAGAGGGCACCTTTGTCCGACTTTTTTTAAGTAGACAGTTTATTCTATAGAGTGGATTTAAGAGTGGCAAATGCTGTTTCTTTTGTTGGTTTCCCTTCCATTGGGTTAGAGACTGTTCTGTACTGTTTCGAACTGTACTCTTGTGTTGGTGCTAGTGGTGCTTGAACGTCTGACACGACAGAACCTGCTTCAGCGCCGTACGTCTCGTCGCGACCGTGCTGACATTTTTGTGGGCCGAGTTTTGTTTCCCCAAACAAACCTCTCGAGCAGTGGGGTGGATGTGGTGACTTCCGTACCACGACTGCCGGCCTGGGAATCGGAGCGAGCGGTGGAGGTTCCGCAGGGCAGCTGGACAAAAACGATGGGCAGGCGGTTCGAGGCTTTCGTGGCTTTCGAGGTTCAAGGTTCGTGGTCGCTGCAGCGGGGTGATGTCCACGGCCCTGTGACACGGAAGACCAACGTCGCCATTCGAGAAGCTGTTCGATCGCCGCGATGTTCCTGGGAGCCGCAGTTCCGAGGCAGGGCCTAGCGAGCGGAGCCAGCGGCGCGTGACTCAGCGGAACCGCGACCGGTCCGAGGTCTTCTAAAACCCTGCGGCGAGATCGTCGACGCCGTGGCGACTGAGCGCCATCACTGTGGGACAGAGCCGTGAGCGTGGCGTTGTGTATTTTTTTTCCGCTTCTCTCCCGAACTCTAGTGGGTCCGACCTGTTTATATTTTTTTTATTTCGCCTCTCGCGGACGCCCAAAATTGTGAGGACGTTGGGGTTAAGCAGACGGGTGTGTGACTCACGGAGGAAGATCACGAGAAAATTGACGCCTAGGTCTTGAACAGATAATTCACCACTTAATATATTGGGGACTGAACGAGCACTCAAGCGAAAAAAAATATAAACAGGTCGGACCCACTAGAGTTCGGGAGAGAAGCGGGAAAGAAAAATAGACAACGCCACGCTCACGGCTCTGTCCCACAGTGATGGCGTTCAGTCGACACGGCGTCGACGTCCTCGCCGCAGGGTTTTCGAAGACGGCGGACCGGTCGCGGTTCCGCTGAGTCACGCGCCGCTGGCTCCGCTCGCTAGGCCTTGCTTTGGAACTGCGGCTCCCAGGGACGTCGCGGCGATCCAACAGCTTCTCGAACGGCGACGTCGGTCTTCCGTGTCACAAGCCCGTGGACATCATCCCGCTGGAGCGACCACGAACCTCGAACCTCGAAAGCCACGAAAGGCTCGAACCGCCTGCCCGTCGTTTTTGTCCAGCTGCCCTGCGGAACCTCCGCCGCTCGCTCCGCTTCCCAGGCCGGCCCTCCATGATGATGATCCTCCCCTCGCTGGCACACACTCTCTAAGGGAAATTGGCCCGGTCTCCATCTTCTTCTTCCTCTCGAGGCACCTGCTCTGCGCCATCGTCCGGGTTTTTCCCCACTCGTGGTACGCCAGGCACCACAAATGACACTGACATTCATGGTTTTTGTTTGCACTGAAGTGAAGTGAAGCACCTAACCTACGCCGACGACGTCGCGGCATTTTGTGAGGATAAAAAAGTTGGAAAAATTAATAGTTGTCACTAAAGAGTTTTACGGTGTCACCTGCAGTTAAGTGAACAGGAATAAGTGTTGCTGTTTTTGGTATGGAGAGTGGGCAGCAACCCTACACGTGTTTCAGAACGTCACCTGGATGGCAACACCAGCACGTTACCTAGGAATGCCTTTGGAATACCATCAGAATAGCCAAGAGTATCGTAGTGGGGAAGTGACGTGTCCACGGGAAAAAAGCCAACAAATGGGGAGGCCGCGCATTACCCGTTTTCGCACGGGCCACCGTTTGTAACCTTTTCCTCTTGGCGAAACTGTGGTACGTAATGCAGAGAATACATTGTTCAAGGACGCATGTCCATAAGATTCACCTTGTCTGCTGTTTTTGTGTGGGGTTCGGTGTGGGAGCGTACAAGCAGAAGTCACCTGTTGCGAAGTGTGAAACACGGAGGAGTTGGTTTGTGCCATGTGTTTTGCGGCAAATTGTGAACCGTTTTTTGTTCCCAAGGGATGCGGAGGATCCTTTTCTGCGCACGTTTTTGCAGATGACTCTTCCCAATGCAGTGGCGCTGCAGGCTGCATTCCTTCGACTAGCTGCCTCATATCGGCTCCTGCTTTAATGACAATTAGCGAGCGCCAATTACCCATCAGCACGGTTTCGTTACTACCGTCGAACGCAGTAGGGTATGCGGACCACGCCGATACCAAATTTCGACCGGAGACCCGAGAATTCGGCAAGTTATCGCCGATTTTCTGATCCCGGCGTGGCCACCCGACTAAGCCTAACGTAGGCTTAGCACGAGTACGGCCCCGAGCTGCAGCGGCGGCGGCCGCACAGCCCCGCCTGTGAGCCCACGGATGGACCCAGCAGCCGTAACGATGGACATGGACACGAGTGCTAATACGACTACCGAATCAGCGACAACGATGCAACAGCTACCAGTGGACCGAATCTCTGGACGAACGGCCGTCGCCTTTACCGGAGTCGAGCTCTCGTCGTCGGACGACGCCGGACTGTGGACGGTCACCGGCAAGCAAGTACGACAACGGCTATCAGCCAACAACGACATCTGCGGTGAGTCACCCCTACCATTGATTGTGGAGCCAGCGGTTCCGAATCCCGCAGCGAACGCGAATAGGATAGCGACCCGTATCGTTAAAGCGGCACGCGTGCCACGCACGTTGCCGAGGGAAGACATTAATATCATGATGCGGCCACGTGGCGGATGAACGTCGCCCAGACTGAGGCGGCAATATTATGTCGGCGGTTCTAGGCGCTGTGGGAATGCCCAAAACGCAAACGCAAGGCGATACGATCTGCAAGAACGTGGCCCATGGTATCATAATCGTGAGTACCCCCAATGAGGAACGGGCACGGCGGTACACCGGCGCTCGGAGCCTCCACGTAGGCGGTCAGAACTACGAGATCAGTGCGTATCGCTGGGCTCCCAACGGAACGCGAAGGGCATATTACGAGGCATTGCCATCGACGACTCGGCCGAAGAAATTGTCGCAAACATTGTGAACCCGGCCAATCCACTGGCGCTAGATGCACATCGCATTGGTACCTCAACCACAATCATAGTCTTGTTCGCGGGCCAGAGAGTCCCGAACAACGTCAAATTCGGGTCGATACTCGTCAAGTGCAGCCTATACTGGCAACATTACGAAGTGTGTAGGCAATGCGGCAAAGTGGGCCTTCGAACCGACGTGTGCCCATTCCCCAATACAAAAGTATGTTTCGCCTCCGGAACTCCAAACCCGGGCGTAAACCACGTCAAAGACTGTAAGCCTAAATGTAAACTGTGGGGCGGCCCGCACCCCACGGGGGCGACGGGCTGCACAAACGGTTACAAGACCCCGTACGTCGTTACACGCCCCCGATGGGAACGCCAAAACGCAGCGCGGGAACAGCCGCCATTAGGCTGAGCGGAATACCCGCAGCTGCAACCCAAGTCGTCGGGCGGCAAAGGGCGCAGCTGTTCCCGCCAGCACAGCGGCAGCCACCGATGCAGCAGCAGCCGGCGCCAGAGCTTGAGCCGAGGTCCGAGCTGTAAAGGTCACACGTCGCGATCAAAGGAGTGCGTGGCGTGGGCAGACATTGTCAAGCCTCCTGCCGCCGCAACCGCCGTCGCCGCAGCTGACGTTGTTCCTCCCAAACAAGCGCAAATGTCACAAGCCAAGCAGTCGCCACAAAACAGTGACGTGCACACGCTGCGCGTCGAGAACGAACGCCTCGAGCAGCGCATAGCCGAGCAAAATGCATTCATTGCCGAGATCAATGAAAAGCTTACGCGCCTCATCGAACTGCAGCAATGGCAGTCACTGCCGTCAAGCCGATCGTCATCCGTCGAAACCGAAGAAGGCAAACGCAACCAAGCATGCACGGTCCGCAAGCCCTGCAACAAGCGCCGCGCCCCCGACTCGTCGGATAAAAGGGGAACCCACCTCAAAGAACGATTCGACCGGTTTGAAGCAGCCACAAACAGACGCCTCGCAGCACTCGAAGCGACCCAGGCAAATATCAACACGCATCTCACGGCACTTGAGCAGACGTGCCATACAATGCAGGCAGACATCAAGTCACTGCAGGCAGCCGTCCAGTCACTACAGACAACCGTCCAGTCAATGCAGCAAACCCTACTACAGATCCAAGCCACCATCCCTACCCTCGGCGCCGGTCCCCACAATTCGTCATCTTCTGTGTAACGCCCATTATGGCTAGAAAACCACTAAATTCTCGACGCGACCTACTCATCTGGCACTGGAACTGCAATGGCTTTCACTTCAAGCGAGCAGTCTTACAACAGCACATCCAACAAGCTCCACGACCACCCGATGTCATCCTTCTCCAGGATACGCACAGCGAAGCGCCTCCCACCCTCCCTGGCTATCAATCACATGCCAGCCCGCCTAGCGCTCGCGCGGCCGGAAAGGCACCAGCCAGGGGGTGTGTACCTTCATGCGCACAGGAATCACCTTTGTAGAACATGCGCTCCTAAAACAGGAGTGCCATCGAACACTGCGTCGTCGAACTCGTGACTGGCAAGAAGCGCAAAAAAAGCACATACATCGTCAACATCTACAGCAATCTCAAGAACTCCCAACAACGACTTCGCACACACATCTGGCCACCGACAATACGATAGTGTTGTGTGGTGACTTGAACGCTTCCCACCAAAACTGGGGCTACAACGCGACAAACGCCAAAGGGCGAAACCTCTCGGACCAAGCCACAAAGGCCGTTTCACATACTCAACGACTTCACCGCATTTACCCGCATCGGCACGTCGGTCCACCGAGACACAAACCCTGATCTCACGCTCTACAGAGCCGCTCGTAACGGCATGCACACCCGGTGGCGAAACACGGGAAAGAGCCTCGGAAGCGATCATTTTATCGTTGAGGTGTTCGTGCCACTACGGTCGGCAATGCAGGCCCCAAATACGCGCAAGCACAACATCACGGACTGGAACGCCTTCCGCACGTCCATGGAAAGCGTACCGACAGATATCGAAGACATCGAGCAGTGGATGCAGGCGCTGCGGACGGCGATGGAAGCGGCAACCTCAGAGATCGGGACGAACGAATCCGTTGCTAAAGTCGACAGTCGCCTGGCGCACCAGATCGAGGCCAGTCAATCCTTACGACGGCGCTTGAAGTGCCAATGCTACAACACCAAGCTACGAAAGAAAATCGCCAAGATCAACCGCGAGACCGAGAAGCACTGCGCCGTTTTGTGTCGGCAGCAGTGGCACGCGGCCTGCCAGGAAGCGGATGGACCTATGCATAAGAGCCGCACCTGGAACCTCCTACGCTACCAACTTGACGAGACTAAATCCAAGGGTGCGCAACGCCACAATTTGGCACGAACCCTGCACCGAGTCACGACAGAGCTCGGAGATGCCGAAGTCTGAGAACGCTTAGATGCACGTTACCTGCCTGCCAACCCACCCGAGGCGTTACCGAGATACGCGGGGGACGTGAACGCCCTCCTCAATCGGGACATTGAGGAGTGGAGGGTACGAGCGGTGTTACAAACTATCAACTGCAAGTCGGTGGCTGGTCCCGACAACGTTACAAACAAGATGCTGCGAAACCTGCATGACTCCGGCGTCACAGCGCTCACTCGTTGCTTCAATGAATGCTGGCGTTCGGGCAGGCCATCTAGACAATGGAAGGAAGCAAAGACGGTCCTGATCACCAAACCAGGCAAACTCCCGCACGTCGACAATCTTCTTTCCGATATCACTCACGTCCTGCGTGGGCAAAGTGCTCGAACACGTGTTACTGAACAGATGGAAGCTATAGTACCTAGAAACGGCAGAACTGTACCCCAATCCCTTGTGGGCTTCAGGGCAAAGCAAGGCACACAAGACGCGATGGTACTGCTCAAACACGAGGTAGTCGACTCCCCGACCCCCGACAATCGAGCGGTGCTGGGGTTAGATCTACAAAGCGCCTTCGACAGTGTCCGCCACGCGGCGATACTGACCCAGGTCTCGCGGCTAAACGTGGGTGAAAGATCGTTTATGACATCGAAGCCTTCCTGTCGAACCGCACCACAAACATCCATGACGGAGACACTCAACTATCACCTAAGACCTTAGGCAGTGTTGGGACCCCGCAAGGGGCGGTTATCTCCCCCATTTTGTTCAACTTACTAATGATCGACGTGGCCCACCACCTCGCACGCATCCCGGACCTTGGTCATACCATCTATGCCGACGATATTACACTGTGGGTAGCGAAGGGAGTGATGGCCACATCGAAAAAACCCTGCAACGTGCCATCGAAGTAGTGGAGACCCGCCTAGAAGGCACGGGTCTGGTCTGTTCGCCGGCCAAATCAGAGTTCTTAAACCTACCGCACCGAGAACCCAAGCCATGCGCTTCCGCAGCTGACAACATAAGGCTGCACACAAGAGACGGTGCCACCATCCCACGGGTCCAGACCCTGCGCATCCTTCGCCTCTACCTCGACGCCCATCGACGAAACGGTCTGCCGATCCGCAAGCTGTAGGCGAAGACCGCGGCGGCCATTCGTCTCATACGCAAAATCTCCAACCGCCCCGCCCGAATAAAAGAAGCAAACCTGCTGAGCCTGGTTCAATCGTTCGTCGTCAGTCACATTGCGTACGTCGCGGCCTTCCACAACTGGCAAGCCGCCGAGCGAAGGAAGATTGCGACGCTCATCCACAAAGCATACAAGGCAGCCCTGGGGCTATATGTATGCACTCGCACAGACAAGCTCCTAGAACTAGGGATACACAACACCGTACAGAAGATGGCCGAAGCACAGCAAACAGCACAACTCGAGAGGCTGACCACCACCCGGACAGGGAGTTACATCCTACAGCGCCTGGGCTTGCGCCCACAGCAGCGCCCAAGGCAGCTCCAGTCAGACAGCGAAGCCTCCCTGCCTAAGGGCACGCTCGAGAGGCTGTACGTGCACCCACTGCCCAAGCATATGCACTCGGAACACAACAAAAAAAGTCGGCTCGCTCGGGCCAGGGCCCTCACATTTACGTACGCCGCAGACACTGGCGCTTCCTTTGTGGACGTGGCCGCCTGTCCGGGCAGACCAAATACTTACGTTGCCGTGGCGATGGCGGCCACGGACGGTACAGTAAAGTCAGCAAGCAGCTTCAAGGCGAAGAATGTGACGCAAGCCGAAGAGATGGCTATAGCCTTGGGCATCGTGGACCCGCAAACAACCACGGTACTAAGTGACTCCAAGTCGGCAATGCTGGCATACGCAACCAACCAAGTGTACCCAAACACTGTGAAAGTGCTGTGCAGTTCGCGTACCAACGGGCTGCCGGTGGCACTCCGATGGTTCCCCGCCCACGTGGGTCCCTTGGGTCTCCGCGGCGGACTGACGAACCGGAACGAGGACGTTGACACCGCCGCGCGCGAGCTCACCAGACCCTGGCGTCCTCACCGGACCCTCGGGCGAAGTAGACCTGCCCGAACCCCGTCACCACATACGGGGACATCTTGTAGTGGTACCGGCAGACCCGAAGACGACGTCCGCCACCTCACCCAAACATAAATGGGGAAGAAGCAGTTCTCTACAGACAAAACAGACCATATCGCTCCTTACCCCAGTGCTTGCAAAACATCTGTGCCCCGGTGTATACGAAAGTGAAATGTGCCGTGTATGTGATAGTTCGTGTGCGACACTCAGCCATATACTCTGGAACCGCAGGGAACAGCCTGCCGAGGCAGCGCTAGGAACTCTGCCCTCTCATATCACAGAAGCCATGAACGCTAAAGACTACAGGGCACAAATCCAGGCCGTCCAGCAGCCTTCGCCTGCTGGACGGCCTGGATTTGTGCACCGTAGTCTTTAGCGTTCATATCACAAGCCATGAACGCTAAAGACTACAGTGCACAAGTCCAGGCCGTCCAGAAGGCGAAGGCTCCCCTGGCACGCCAGCGGCCAGAAAACGCAACCCCACCTGGGAAGCGTGAGTAGGCCCGGGCACCAGGCAAGCTTCCGCGAAGTAGCGGCCACGTCCTAGCTGCCGGTGATTCCAATAAAGGTGTTCTTCCTGCTCCTCCTCAGCCCAATGCACTGCCTGAGTTTGTTGTATCCTCCAAAAACACAGGACCTATACGATGCAAGGGTTTTTTGGAAGAAGTTGTTGATTTGAAGGACATTTTTTTTCCGGTGCCCCGTTACAGGTCAATGTATTGTAAAGGACCTAATCAAAATGTTTTGTCATGTGTAAAAGGATGGTTATCCCAACATCCGCGAAAAGGTTTTTCTCTAAGCTGCACACGAACAGTCTTCCAGTGAAGACCTGGATGCAGGAAAAGAGATTATATGAGATTTGGTCCAGCACGTGTTCGTTGTGCCATAAACCGGAGACTGTGGAGCATGTTTTCATGGAGTGCTGGGATGTCATCTTCTTTTCGGATGTCCTGAAACGAACCCTGAAGAAATAATTGCCTGTAACACCCCAGGAATACGGTATCTCCCCGTTTAGTGCTGTGATGGTGTGCCGTACGACTTCATAATGGCTGTTCCTTCGCATTCCGTTTGGAGGTCACGTATGGCTATACGCCACGCTGACATGCACGCTCAAACCGTTAGCAAGTATTTTGCACAGAGCAAGACTCCGATGTACGATATCGCTACAACCAGGGTATAGAGCTGGAATGGTTACCAATTTTGGAATATTTCTGTACTTTTGATGTTTATTTTAGATCTTTCCGCCAGCCAAAGCATGGTCGGCGGTTTTTAACCCATCTTGACAAAGTTGTGTTCTGCTGTTCATACAGGCAATAAAAAAATCCTGGTTAGCTCAGTTGGTAGAGCGACTGCTCCGGTTAAGCAGTCGTCCCCGGTTCAAATCCTGGACCAGGACGAAATTTTCTTCGCTTGCGAAGTTTCTGAGAAAGCTGTATAGCTTTCCTTTGTAGCCGTATGGCTGCATTTAGGTGAATTTCGAACTTTCATTCGCAAAAACCAACTCCACCTTGGGGATTTCCCTCAATGTGGTTGATTAACACCTGTCCTTCACTTCGAGTTGATAAATTTGCTCTTGCGTTACAAACGACTAACCTCCTGGTTAGCTCAGTTGGTAGAGCGACTGTCCGGTTAAGCAGTGGTCATGAGTTCGAATACTTGACCAAGACGACTTTTTCTTGAACTGCGAAGTTTCTGAGAAAGCTGTATAACTTTCCTTCCTAGCTGTATGGCTGCATTTAGGTGGATATCAAACTTTCATTCGCCGAAACTTACCCCACCTTGGGGATTTACCCTAAATTCTGGTCAATAAACACCTGTACCTATGTTCGAGTTGTTGATCAATTCGCTCTTGCGCTACAAACGACTAACCTTCTGGTTAGCTGAGTTGTTAGAGCGACTTCTCCGGTAAAGCAGTGTTCTCGGGTTCGAATCCCTGTCCAGGACGAGTATTTCTTCAACTGCGAAGTTTCTGAGAAAGCTGTCACAGCTTTCTTTGTAGCCGTATGGGTGCATTTAGTTGGATGTCAAGCTTTCATTCGCAGAAACTTACTCCACCGTGGGGATTTCCCCCAAATCTGGTCGGTTAACACCTGTACTTCACTTCGAGTTGTTGATCAATCGCTGTGTCTCTACAAACGCCAAAACCCCTGGTTATCTCAGTAGTAGAGTGACTGCTCTGGTTAAGCAGTGGCCCTGGGTTCAAATCCAGGACCAGGACGAATTTTTCTTCAACTGGGAAGTTTCTGATTAAGCTGTATAGCTTTCCTTTGTAGCCGTATGGCTGCATTCAGGTGGATGTGAAACTTTCATTCACGGAAGTTATAGCACTTTGCTGTTGTACTTGTTCATGATCATTTTCTTGGACTGCAGTTCAGATCAAGGATGATATACCATTTTCTTGCATCCCGCTATTTGCTTCGAATATATAAAAACAGTTGCTTCCGTGGTTTATCTCTGAAAGTACTCAATACAACAAAAAACGTTTTTGCAGGGTAGTGTGTCAGATCCACAATAGCTAAGAACTAACCGTGCGTGACAAACATATATAAGATAAACAACAAAAACATGAAAAAGCGGCTTTAAACTTCCGTCACCTCAAGGCAGGGCTTATAGACAAATTGCTTGCACGGCGAAAAACAATCTCCGAGGTGCGCCCGATTGCAGACGGAAGGTAAATTTTTTGGTTAACAGAGTCCGTTTTATTGAGAGGTCTCCGAAAAACTGCAGGAACAAAACGATTGCTAATTAGGGCGCCTTGCACTATGATGATACGTTTAACCTTAACACACATGGTTGAAAAACCAGGCAATGATTTTATTTACGATACAGCCACCGTTACCACCATATGCCGTAAACAAGCCTTCCCGACTTAAAACTTCCACAATTACCGCCATGAAAGCTCCAACACAGGCAGTAACACAGGAAGATAAGCCTCTAGAGACCAAAGTGGCCGTTTTTTTCCTAAGCCGCTGGAGCAGTCTTCAAGGTACGGTAGCCTTTATTTCGTTAACTTAAGTGCGAACATCAACAGGCACAAAGAAGGGCATCCGCAGCATCGCTTCTTCCGGCAAATATACAGCATCTCTTCTGTGCAGTGTCTGCGTTCAGCACTCAGATAAATCTAGTAAAATGGTATCAGGTGCACTCGATTCTTTGGGTAACTAACGCATGACTGCCTTGAGTGGCTTTCAAAGTAATCTAATTGCACAATATCCTGCGAAATTTCCAAAGTATACACTTTAATAAAGATGAATGCAATATTGCGAAGAGAACGTGCTCATAAAGGAAAGCGTTCTCTAATCAAACTGAGGCCAAGACAAAAATCACCTACAAAAATCAAAGACAAAGACAACTCCTTCAAGCCTGTCAGAATGGCAAAATTTCATAGACTATGGCTTCACATAAGGGCACACCCATGTCTCGTTCCTCCAGCGAAAGCCTTTTCTTCCTGAGGCTCTAAATATGCTATTGTAGAAATATATTCTCAAAATTGGGTTTCCTGAAGTGCGTTGTGTGCAAAACGTTTTGCATTTTGGACTTACAGTTTCGAATTTGAGTAGACTGGCTATCGACAAGAAAAATCGTCCTGTTACCATTATCTTTCTCTTCATGCGCGATCATCATTCTAGTCAGAAAAAGTCGGCTTTCTTGCAGGCCATTCTGGGGTACCATCACCATCAGTGAGGCATACAGCTCGTTACATTAAAAACGCCTTACCAAAAAGTTTCAAGTAGGTTTAAGGCGCAAAGCTGACACACGTATTCATATTATTTTCCATTGATGACACCAGTAGCATTTTCTTATTGCAAGCCGGCGCAATATTCAAAAAAGGCCTCCCGAAAAACCATTGAGAAAGAAAGCAAGGAAGTTTCACCATAGTGACCGAACACTTGTGGTTTTCTCTGGTTGGCAAGAATTAGATATTGAAAATTATCCTGATTATTCCAAAGGTGTTCCGAACACTATATTGAATGTTCTCTTTTACAACGACGCACATGTGGATCTCTTGCTAAAAGGCGTCTTATTGTTATAACGACCCAATACACCAAGCAGAAAAGTCACTAGTTCTTACAGCCCAAATTCAGTGACAACTTGCGCAATCGGCTGATATCTGTGGTATTTCCGTTTCCAGATGATTGCGAAAAATAAACTCAGCGCGAATGGGTGTAACTACGATCGAATCCCGCCGCTGAACATGTCTGCGTCTCCGTTTCTGGTCAAATTCCGATTTGTCCAGTAGCTGCGAAACCTTCCCTTTTGAAGAAGAACTTGCCCAGTTGCAACGCCGGCGTGAGGGCCTATAAGACTTTTTGGGCTGCTAATGCCTTCGGAATAGATATTGTCGCACGTGTCTTTCACGTCTTAGTACGTACCATCAGCGGTTGCTGGTATGAATACTCGGTTTGAAGGTTTAAAGGGGTGGCCTCCACGCACCACGAAGCTTCAAGAAGCTACGGGTAAAAAGCCAATGGTGCTGGTAGAGGATTTAAACGTGGAAGTCTCATGGCTCATTATGAGCCATGTCCTCCTTAATCCAGTGGTTTAGGGCTTGTTTAATGTGTTACGCAGACAGTAAAATCTCTACGAAGAGAAAGGGAAACGGAAAGCAGCAGATGTACAGGCGAGAATAGAACAGAAAAGGTTCGATGATTTAAATCGTTATGAGACGGACGCCTGTCGTTCGCTTGGAGGAAGAACAGCGGGAATTAAAGAAGCGTTGGGGCGAAGATAAGCGTGAAAGGGCGGCAAAGGAACGGAAATTATGAGCCCCCAACGTCACCACCTTAAGGTACAACTTAAGTAATGGCGAATCCCTTCATTGTGAGCAGCAACGGGCCCGTTTGGAACGTCGGCGTGAGCAAATATCACTTCCTCAGAAGAAGATTAGCTTTCATAGAGACATTTTAATCCGCGCCGTCAAGACCGAGCCCACGCACATAACAGGTTGCCTTTTTATGCGGGCACGTTCGTGGAGAATATTGGGGTGGGGCATAGGCGTGCACGCGCAACTATCGTTTTTATTTCTGTGCTGATGAATGACATGTCCTTTGTGCCGGCGCGTTGTTTATACGTGAATGCGAAAATGCCCAATAGGACCACGGCGGTGTCCTGAGTGGTAGCGCGGACTGGGTCAGTCCGCACACTAAGATGCTAACGACGCGGGAGGTACCCAGGCAACTCTGTATTTTGGTTGGGTTCTTTGAATGTTCATTCATGTAATTGGCCAGTAAGTATGCCCCATCATAAATTAGAAATAAGCATGTTTTGTTTCGTACACTCCGTGGACTGCGTACAGTTTCGCAGATCATCCTTCTTTACAGAGTGGAAGGGCAATAAATTTCTTTCTTGTGACTCAGTTTGTTCAACGCTCTGTAAAATGTTGAAATACTAGCTTTTCAAAGTTTTATTCTCGAAAATCTTGAATATTTCTCTTGTATTTGTTACCCTCATATAATTTCTTTTATAGACGCGATTTACGCGCTAAAGTTGAACTGATCGCGTTATACTTTGCACTTAAAAATACATTCTGGCAGCACAGAGAGGAAACGCGAATTCTATCTTCAAATACAGCAGACTTCACTATATGGAAGCCTTAAGCCTTTTCCTAAACATTTTGAGGTTTCGACAACACCACCAGCGTAACATTCGATGCCATTCTATGGCGTGCCGTTGCCAGTACCGCCAGTACAGCTTCTCACGAGTTGACTATTTCCTGGATGCTCTAACTTTATTTTCTCATTTAGGTGCCATACATCACTTTACTGACCTGCGTAATCATGTAGCTGCTGTGTCATGGGGTAAAGCCTTTTGACCCCTTGCAAATGAATATTTTGCTTCTGATGGTTCACATAGCTGTGTAAACAGTTATTTGCCACTCGCAAGACATCTGTTTTTCGCTTTCAGGAAAATATCTGAATTTTTTGGGTACGTACAGGCTTAGTGTGGATGGTAATTTCTTTTTTTTTGATTACTTATGCGGGCATGTACGGTAATTCGCCTTTTTCACTGCGGTGTGGTGCCCTCTTGAGGCTAGCTACAAAAAGCAGATCGGATGTCAAGGTTAGCGCGGTGTGTCGTGGTTATCGTGGTTGTTGCCTTCGGCCTGAGCGCGTTGTTTTTCGTCGCTCGAAGAGAAGTTAGGCTTCCGTCTCAACCTAGTCGCTTTTTTTTAATCTTATACTTCCCCTGAGGACTGCAAATGCATCAGCATGCAATCGCCGCAGGAACAATTCATTCCGGGAGGCTTTCTTGCCGTTACCCACGGCTGAACGGACTTGGCCCGGTTGACTACCCATAATACCCTAGTTACACGGGCGCCCTTAACCACGGTTAAGCGAACCGCGGTTTGGCAAAACCGCAGTTTTCTGCGTCACACGACACTTTATTAACGGGTTCATGAACTGAAACCGTTCCCGTTCTACCGAGGTATAACGGGTTACACGACTGGCGAAATTTCGGTTATCCCGCTAACTATGGTTAACACAAACTAAGCTTGGCCACCTCAGTTTAGTCACGCCAAGCGCTGTTTCCGCCGCCGCAGTGCATAAAATCGCTCAAGTCATTGTGACGCAACTGGCGGCGCATCAGCGGAGGAAAAACAAAATCACCTGGCGTTCAGAGGGGACGAAGATTCTCAAATAGCGGGCGCCCCAACGCTGCCCCCAAGACGCGCTGGCGTTCTTTGCATTGCTCTCACAAGCAGCGCGACTGCCCATCAGGAGCGGCTCGTTTCCCGATGCGCCCGATCAACTATGAGAAAATCCGTGCTAAATTTTCGCCCGCCAATCAAATGGATAAACCAGGCAATCTTGAAGTGTTTTCAGCGCTCGGAAGCGTTCGGCGGGCACGTCGGTCGTGCCTGTGAACACGCCGCCGCGCCTGCCCGCACGGAACTGAAAGCGGCTTGAACCGGCCCAGACCACAGCAGCAACAGCTTATCGCCGCTCTTCAAAATCAATTTGATCGCGAAAAAAAAAATCTACGTGCGAGAATGTTGATGTTAGTGCTGTGAAAAATTTGCTATGGATTTAATTCGCAGTTGTAGAGAAAGCAGTGGTCGAATATCCGCCGCGATGCTAACACCGGGCAGACCAGAGCAAGCCAAGCCCGTTGCGACCCGGTGGGGAAGCCCCTTTCCTAGCCGCGTGCAACAGCGATGCTTCGGAGTCTGAAGCGACTGCGTTAACGATATTTTGCTTTGTCTACACTGCTTCTCTTCTGTTTTTTCTTGTAAATTTAATAGTGGCAATTTATTTTTGTTACGCTCACGACCAAGTTACCGCGGTCACCACAATCGGTATTTCGTGAGTAACAGAAAAAAACCGCAAATTGTAATAACCGCGGTTAAAGTTTCGTAATCACGGTTAAACTTAACTGCGGTTCCTTCCGCTTCCCATTTTCAGACTAGCGTCTCACAGCCCTAATGCAGGCTTCTACGTTGCCTGTCGCGCGTAGCTGATGGGAAGCGAAAAGAAAAACGCTTCTTGTCACCCTTGGCCCGAGAGGTGCACTTGTACTCAGCACACGAAACCGGCATTGCATTCAAACGACACAAAATTGGCTAGATATTTGAAGTTCACATTGCTCACGATGCATGGGCCTCAGACGAGTATCGGTGGACGCTGCAGACGGATGGTGCATTGGCGGATTTCAACACTGTGTTGTTTCACTTGACTTAGTGTTTTGAAGATTGCGCGTAAGTTTGATTGTGTTTGTGTCTCTCTCATACAGTCCCCGCCATATATTTTGTTTTTCCAAGCAGTGTGTATAATAGGTGCATTGTCTCTTTTCATCTCACCTGTTTCCTCCCACACTTTTGTCCCCATTGGTCGTTAAGGCGTCCGGAATAATTACTTGTTAAAACAAGTAGGTAAATAACTATGTAAAAAATATTTTAGTAATGCATGGAACACAAACGCGTGTATGAAAAAAAGAGGTATAATTTGACCGTAACCAAATCTGTCAAAGCAAAGAACTTTGAGCGTAAATTCAGAGGGATGATTTCACAGCTTTAGTGCACTGGATTGTGAGAAAACTAGTAGAAATATTTCAAAAATACGTGTTGGTGTTCGTATATTTCCTCTGCAGCACATTTCTAGGACGCGTTTTTGGGCCCGGGCAAGACTACTGGTTACTTTTATGTAGGGCAACACGCGAAAACACGATAATCGACATTTTGGCGCACGTTTCAGGAACCCCGGGGATTAAAACTATTTCTGAGCACTCCACCAGGGCGCGCATTATAGACTAGGCTGAAGCTCCCTATGGTCGGATTTTCGGGTTGAAGACGCCGCGGCACGTTAAAACTAACAGCCAGAGCGGACTAGCTAAAACAATGACTACATGCTGAGTGTCTTACCTCATTCCTAGCAATGATAAGAAAGGAGGACACTGACCAGGTCGAAACTACTGCAGTTTTAAGTGTCACACCGTACGGGTTTCTGGTTAGCAGAGCGCGATTGTATGGCGACGACAGAAAAATTTAACGTTTGGTGGAAATATTCGGATAGAAATAGTGATGATTACCATCTGATTTGTTAATAGTAGTGCATAGTCTCTATGTTAAAGGAATCGAATAGCAATCAA